>SNQJ01S0025820.1:60578-76801 GCA_010110895.2 Picea sitchensis
ACTATAATAATAAAAAAATATTATAATAATAAGTGATTAGATATAAAGTTGAAAATTTACTTTGTTTTGGATAAATTAGCCCATTTAGATAAGTTTAAAATTGTGAGTAGATAAGTTATCTAAGATATTGTCACTCATATTTATTGTCTTTTCCATTTCCCAACTCACTCATGACATCTCTTATCACTTCTTTACCAATCAATCAAATTTCAATAAAGTTGTTCAATATCAAGTATTTACCGACTCACTATTTCAATATATGACGATTTCATATTTGATTTCACAATGAAATGGTTATAGACTTGCATTTCACCAAATAGAGTTTATGCGGGAATAAGTTGTCTCCCACAACAAATATTAGCCACCATTTGAGCAAAGGACATGCACAGTAGTGAACTTTAATTTCAGTTTTCATTTGCATAACTTAGTTTTTCTTTTGAAGAAGGTAATTTATCTTTTTAATTAGGCATGATATAACCATTGGTAAATCTTCATATTCTTAACTCTGTGCATACAACATTTGTATTTCATATTTTCAAGAGGAACTTGAGGTTTGATAATTAAGTGAAGTCTTAGAATATATGTCCTTTAAAAAGACAAATTTTAAATTTGTCAATATTATTGTTGTGCATAGTTAATTAGTATTATTAAATAATATAGATCATACATTTTGTTGAATTTTTGTATAGTCATGTGATTCTTGAAAAATGTGTAGATGTGGTCCATTACAAGAATTTGGCATTGTAGGAGATGGTTACTCTTGCATCACTTTCTCACATCTATTCCTGATAATTTTTATTAAAGTAGTAGTTGATTTTCCTTGAATTTCTTACATTCGAACAATATTCAATGCCACCATTTCCCTTTCTCTATTATTTCCTTTAAATTTTTCAATTCACACCACAAATTTATTTAAAGTAGTAGTTGGTTTCTTAGATCTATACCCAAACCTATAATACTTTCATTGGACTTAAAACATTTACTATTACATAAATAATAATAATAAATTAAAATTGATGAAAAACATATGATTCATAAATTAAACTTTATATTTTGTATAGAATTCAATTACATTTCTAACATTTTTGCTAAATTTATTTCAATAAGTGGTAAACTAAATACATCCCCTAAACCTAAATTATAAAGCAATAAACAACTAAACCTAAGTTATAAAGTATTAAACAACCTCATTTCTAAGTGGATATAACATATTGAAGCACACCTATTTTAACAAATAATATTGGTTAAAAGGTAACATTATTTAAAGGAATTTTAAATAATTTAATAATAATGGATACAAAATATCTAACACTTTATTTAAAAAAAAAAATTAGGCAAATTATATTCCAAATGGAACAAATTATTATAATAAAATAAATATATTATTATAATAATAAATGTCATATAAAGTTGAAAAATTTCTTTGTTTTGAATAAGTTAACTCGTTTAGATAAGTTTAAAATTTGTGAATAGTTATCTAAGTTTTTATTGTAACACAATACCTCCATTTATTCTCCTTTTCATTTTTCAACTTATTCGTGATACATTTTATCACTTCTTTACCTAAGAACTAGATTTCAATAAAGTTGTTAAATATCACTTTTTCATTATAGGACAATTTTAGATTTGATTTCATAATGAAATGGTGGTATATTTGGGTTTTACAAAACAAAGTTTACGAGGGAACGAGTTATCTCCCACAACAAAGATTAGCCATCTCTCAAACCAAAAACAACCAAAGTAGGCATAACTTAGTTTTTCTTTTGAAGAAAGTAATTTATCTTTTTAATTAGGTATGATATAAACATGAGTCAATCTTCATGTTCTTCTCTGAGTAGACAACATTTGTGTATTATTGTTGTGCATAGTTAATTAGTATCATGATATAGATAATACATGTTTTTACTTCTATACCAAAGAACTTGATTTCAATAAAGTTGTTAAATATCACGTTCTCATTATAGGACCATTTTAGATTTGATTTCATAATTAAATGGTCGTAGACTTGGGTTTTACAAAACAAATTTTAGGAGAACAAGTTGTCTCCCACAACGAAGTTTAACCACCACTCAAACAAAAAACAACCAAAGTAGGCATGGCTTAGTTTTTCTTTTGAAGAAAGTAATTTATCTTTGTAATTAGGTATGATATAAACATCAGTCAATCTTCATGTACATTTGTGTTGTCAATATTATTGTTGTGCATAGTTACCTAGCATCATGATATAGATAATACATGTTGTTGACTTTTTGTATAATCATGTGATTCTTGAAAATTGCTTAGAGGTGGTCCATGGTCCATTGCAAGACTTTGACATTGTAGAAAATGGTTCCTCTTGCATCATTTTCTCATACCTATTCTTAATCGGTGTAACTATTTCTTTAAATTTTTTATATTATTTTCTTTGAACTTTTCAACTCTACATAATTTTTATTTTTGTAGTAATTTTTTTTCTTTAAATTTATTTCATTTGTACTTATATTCAATGTCACCATTTTCTTTTTCTATTATTTCTTTTAAAATTTTTAACTCAAACCATAATTTTCTTTCAAGTACTAATTGGTTTGGTTTTTCATAACTTTCTCACACCTATACCCGACATTGGATTTAAGGCATTTAAAAAAATGGTGAAAAATACTTATAACAAATATGACATGATTCACAAATTAAACTTTATATTTTGTATAGGCTTCTATTGCCTTTTAACATTCTTGCTAAATTTATTTTAAAAAGTTGTAAACTAAATACATCCCGTAAACCTAAAGTTTTAATTTCTGAGTGGATATACGATATTGAAGCAAACCTCTTTTAACAAATATTATTGTTTAAAAGAATTTTAAGTAATTTAATAATATAAATAAGATATTGAGCTGTTTATTTTAATAAATATTACTGTTTAATTTATTTATTTTTGTTAATTTAATTTACAAATTATATCTTAATTTGAACAAATTAATATAATAAAATAAAAATTATTGTAATAATAAGTGATTAGATATAAAGTTGAAAATTTGATTTATTTTAAATAAGTTAACCAGTTTAGATAAGTTTAAAAATGTCATTAGATATAAATTATTATTAATAATAATAAACTATTTTTAAGATCAAAACTAAGTCAGACATCAAATTGGTGTATGAGACCTTATTGTTTGTGGTACAAGGGACCCCTCCCCCAAAAGATTTGACTAATAAAGTCAGAGGTATACCTACCCTACCCCGCCCATTTATTATCCTTTCCATTTAAGCTCACTCAACTAACTCAGTCACTGCATCTCTGGTGACTTCCCCCAGTCAAAAACCAGATTTCAATAAAGTTGTTAAATATCATTTCTTTACCTACTCACTAGATATAAGTTATTGTATCAGTACACCCATTTATTGTTCTTTCCATTTTTCAACTCACTCATGCTATCTCTTATCACTTCTATACCAAACTGTTAAAACACTATTCATAAGTTAGTTTGTTAGTTAAGTTAATCTAACTGTTATTCAGTTACATGACAATTATGATCTTTTGTATCATATATGTACATCTGTGTACATGATTATTTAACAGAAGCATTGATGAATAGAGTATGCCTTTTCTACCTTTGTTTATTTATCTATCTCAATACCAAACAACCAAATTTAATAAAGTTGTTAAATATCAGTTCTTTACTTACTCATTGTCTCAATACCAACCAGATTTCAATATCAGTTATTTACGTACTCATTGTCTCAATACCAACCAGATTTCAATATCAGTTATTTACGTACTCAGTTATTTACGTATTTAGGGGGATCGATTACAAAAGCATTGTGCAATTGCACACGCCTTAAATCGATCAAATTTTCATGGAACAGCTTCACAGGGACCATACCAACAGAGTTTGGTCCATACCAACAGAGTTTGGTCGTCTAGTCGAGTTGGAGCATCTCGACTTGAGCGTCAATAATTATCTGGGCGGAAGTATTCCAACCTCTCTCAGCAACTGCACCTCTCTCCGAGAATTCTCGATTGCATCGAGCAATTTCACTGGTCCAATCCCTTCCACTTTGGGTTCGATGAAAAACATAGTTTATCTTGACCTCACAAACAACCATTTCAATGGTCCAATCCCTTCCACTTTGGGTTAGATCAGAAGCCTATCCACTCTTTACCTTGAACTCAACCTACTAAGTGGTCATATCCCTCCAGATATTGGCAATTGTACTCAATTATCGGGGATCGACTTATATGCTAATGATTTGAGTGGGAAAATACCAGTTGAATTGGGGTTGTTGCAGAAATTAGAGTATCTTGACTTCAGTGATAACAAATTGTTGGGAAGCATACCATTTCAATGGGGTAATTTGAGTGAGCTTTTATCTATAGATCTTTCTTTAAATAAGCTTACCAGTAGTAGTATATCCGAAACCATTACAAATTTGAGAAAACTTCAATCGTTTCAATTAGAAAACAACAATCTCAATTTCAAAGGTATTATTCCAAAATCTATTGGGAATCTTCAATCTCTCATATTTATGAATTTATATTAAAACAATTTAGTTGGATGTATCCCATATAGCATTGGTCAACTAAAATCTCTCAGGATTTGAATATATATAATAACAATATTTCTAGTATTCCTAATAGTATTAGGAGTTTGGTTTCACTTGAGAATTTAGTTCTATCCAAAAATAGTCTAGAGGGGCTAATTCCTATAGGCAATTGCACTTCTCTTCGTATTTTCTCTGCTTACTCTAATAACTTATCTGAGACTATGTCCACATCTTTGGGTAACTATACCAACATTTAGCTGCTTTAAGTGCAAATGGATTCACAGGGGAACTTCCTAGTTACCTCACATTTTTTCATGATTTGACCATCTTAAGACTTGGTTATAATAATCTCCACGGTGATATTCCTAAATGGATTACAAATTTCATCAAGTTGAGCTATTTAGATTTATCCAACAATAAATTTAGTGGAGCAATACTTTTTGATCTTGAGAGACTTCACAGATTTGCAGTCAATGTATCTTGGCTTGGACAAAGTCAAAAACCATCTGATGTATTGTTTATTCCAAACATAAGAAAGTTGGAATTAATAAGATTTGGCATATCATATGTGGAAGATACTTTATTTGATTTGTCTAACAACAATCTTACAGGGGACATACCTACAAGCATTCGAAGTTTGAATAGTGTGCGATCACTGAATTTATAGTGTGCTTATTTGGGAACCAATTGGAAGGGCTAATACCCAAATCTCTCATTAACATATCTACTTTGGAGGTGTTGGACTTGGCCAACAATAATTTGAGTGGGCAGATCCTAGGTGAACTCTCTAAGTTACATTGGTTGCACAAACTCGATGTTTCATCTAATAGCGTATATGAGCCAATTCCAATAGGGACACAATTTTCAACTTTTGACGCAACTTCATTTCAAAGTAATAAATGCTTATGGGGGTGTCCATTAGATGGATGCAACAATCAAGAGGAAAAACCTATAACAAAAGGTAATAGCACTACTAAGAGTAATCATGTTAAAGTCGAGTTGTGTGAATGAAAATATGTCATTAATAGCACTGGGGATTGGATTTGGTGGAGTTGTTGCTATGTTCATATTGTGGAAAAGAGCTAGGTATTGGGTTTTAGGTTTTGATTCCAAAAAACCACACATCTTCTTTTATGGAGTATATCGACTACCTACATAGTAGGGATTGTAACTTATTGCACCAAAATATCAATTAGAAAATTGTATACTATGTATGTGTTGTTGTGATATCTATACCTTGATTAATATAAAAAACAAGAGATAATGTAAATGATGACAAAAAAGCGAGCTATCACATGACTAAGTTGTTATATAAAACATGATGTATATAAAACTAGATTAAAATTTATGGTAACATTTCTTTCATAATATAAAATGATATCACTAAATATTAGAGAATTGTTTAAGGTTATATATTTGACAATTTGCCCCATTCATCTTGAGCTTTGTGTGGAGTTTTCGAATATATAAAATATAAAAAAATATGAATACACATCAAGTTGGGAGCGACAATATTATATATTAAAAAAATATGATAAAAATATTATAGATTATGTATCCAAATAATAATACATTTTAAATTTTATTTCAATAAAATTGGAGGCCAATACATGCTAGCTTTTGTCCATCGACAACATAGATGCATTAAAAGTTATTCATATCTACAACTATAAAGTGAGTATTATTAAGTTGTTTTATTTAAATAATTTTTGAAATAATATTTACTTGTGGTTTACTCTTAGTTTTATAGTGATATTCTAATAAATATAATAATAATATTTCTAATAAATTAGGTGTTTGTAATAATGGAATAAAAATATTTACATTTTAATTTAATAATATCTAAAATTGATGTACTATTAATACCAAAAATAGAATTCTAATTTAAAGTTTTTTATATTGGAAACTTGTTCCCAAGATCCCATGTCCGAAGTTCCCGAAATTCTCCCAAGTTTCCAAAATGGTTCCAACTAATTGGGGAGGTTTCATACCCGTTCCCAAGATCCATAAACTACATAATGATGGGAATGAGTTTTGGAGATGTCTGGAACAATTCCCAAGATCCATAAACTACATAATGACGAGAATGAGTTTTGGAGATGTCTGGAACAATTCTCATGCAACTATGATGTTTTTTGTTTGTCATTGTGTTTGTGCTGGACTAGCCTATGGTTTAAGAAAATGTGGACAAGAATCATCTAAGCCTTTAAAATCACTAGATGGGGATCACATTGGACTTGAATCACACCAACCCTTTTGATATTTTGGAATTTATCTCCTCTTGACTGCAAATTTCATATATATATATATATATATATATATATATATATATATATATATAATTAATAATTATTTTTTAATATATATTTAATTGATGTTATACATGTTTTTGACTTTTTTTTTTTTTTTTAATTTTAGGTTTAATATAATTTTATTTTATTTTATTTTAGTATGGAGTTTAGGTTTAATATAATTTTATTTTATTTTATTTTAATGTGGAGTACAAATGAAACTTCCAAAGATACATATTTTTCATTTAGAGATATATTTATAATTGTGATTTTGTAGAAAACATATCATATGATTTAGTTTTTTTTTTTAAATATACACTTTTTTTATATACTTTCACTATCATAAATTTACAAATATGGATTCTCACAAAGGTAAGAAACTGAGTAATGGTCATACCTATCAATAAATTAAAATTAATAATACTTACACATATATCATTGTTTATTGATATTATGATGATAATGATGATTAACTTTCATTGAAATCAAGATTAGTTTATTAGATCTTAAAAAAGGTAAGAGATTATTCAAACTTCTTTAGAATGTTATTTTGATGCTCAAAAATCTAATTTGGGTATATGTGGGGCACTCCAGGAGAAAGTGTTTTTCATCTTCAACCCTTTGAGTGTCACAAAGGTGACAGTTTCTTTGATGCCATGCTGTTTTGGGAATTGTCCAACATCCAATTTCACTATGCATTTAATTTTTAGCAATATTGACTCTCTTCCTTATGCTATTCAAAACATAGAGAAACTTTTGATCTTCAATATTAGGGTTAACTATATCCTTATAGTATCTTCATTTTCTTTTAGACTCCAATTCTTTATAGTACAAAAGGTTCTCCTTAAATTTAGTTTTAATGATATTTTTAGTATCATCCATATTGTACATAATAACTTCTTCCTTTATTCCCCAATGATTTAGCCAAGACTTTTCATCATTGTGTCATCCCCTCTTAAGCTGTTAGTGATTTTGGATGGAGGTTGAAGTATTTTGGGGAGCCTTGTGTCATCCATGTTGTTTATCTTGTTCTTGTACATTAAGTACCTAATCATAGTTGTTCTCTCAATGGGGGAAATGATTTCTTCTATGAGGAGGATAGGATAGGGTGTATTGCCTTTAATTTTGAGATTATAAGTGTTAAAATTATTTTGGACTTTCTCTATATTTCTCCATGATTCTTGAGAGATACTACATCCCCAAAATTCACATCCATATAAGATAACATGAGTGACTAGAGTCTCAAAGAGGATCTTTTTTTTATTCCATAGCCAAAATTAAGCTAATTTACAATTATTTTTAAACCCATAATAAACTTTCCAACCACCATTTATCATTTTCTCAATTCTATAGTTCCAATTGAGCTTGTGATGAATATCGATTCCAAGATATTGTTGTCATACCTGAAACTATCGTAGGGGATGTTTTGGGATTTAATTACCATAACCTTTGTTTTGTCAGCGTTCATTGTCATCCTTGTACTATAGAAAAATTCCTTAAGGATTCTAAGCTACTTTCTAAGGTCATAGGAATTCCTTTCCATAAGAACAATATCATCAATGTATAGGAGAATGATGATGACTATACTAGCAAGAGTTGTTCCAACATAACTTGCAACTTCCAAACAATGTTATAACTTGTCAATATATATGTCAAACAGGGTAGGGGATAAAGGACAGCCTTGCTTGACTCCAATATTACAGTTAATTTATTCCTACCATTCCTTAGTGCTCCTAAACTTGACAATCACAATCCCATACAACCGTATCATAGCATCTCTTAACTCAGAGGGAACTTTTATCTTTTCTCACCTATTTGAAAGGTTACTCCTAGGCACAATATCAAATTATTTCCTAAAGTCAATGAAACAACAAAGGAGATTGGTTTTATGGTTGCAACACTCCTCTACAATGATCCTAAGAATGACAAGGTGGTCCACAATTGAATGATAGTGTCTAAAACCGACTTGTTCTTTACCTCTTTTTTATCTTCTTTTCCAAAATACTTCCATATAGCTTGCTAAAATTGGCCTAATCATAATGGTCCTATAATTGGAGGGATTGCTTTTATCTCGACCTTAAAAAATAGGTACAATGAGACTTTGAGTCTAGGGTTTAGGAAATCCCTACTTGACTACTAAATCGAATAGCTTGTGTATGTAAGGAATGAGAATAGACCCTCCAATTTTTAATATTTCATCTTGGTAGCCTTCGATATCCTTAGCTTTCTCGTCTGCTAGTTCTTTAACCCCAAACTTCATGTCTTCTATAGAAAAAAAATTATCCTTTATAAAAATGTTACGGAGAACATTAAAAGATTCATAAAAAAATTTAAGATAAGAATTCCAATATGTCCTAAAAATCATACCCATTTCTTTAATATTATTTTATTTCATATAAAAATATTAAAAAAATATACTTTAGAAAAAACATACATTTACACTTTAATTAAAATTTTAATAGTGTCCAAAACACAAGATTTATACTCATATTATTGTAATAAAAATTGATACATTATTGTAATAAAAATTGATGAATAATAGATTTACAATTTTATAATAAATATGAAAACAAAATTACGCATATAAACAAATATTTCCTAGTAAAATTCTGTGCCCGTTTTCTATTATAGCATTTGTATTATTATAAAAAATGAATTTACATGGATAAGAAAATGATACTGTATAGAACAAGATTTTCTTATCAGCATACTTGTCGTGACAAATAGCTAACTGCATACAAAATTATATTTGCCCATCGACATACCGAATCTGATGCCACCATGATTGGTGTTGCTACTTGTTGTCTACACTGCCGCGGCAGGTATAATAATATGCTTGTGGCTTGTTTCTTTCATTCTGTTTTTTGTATGAGAGGATTTTGTTAGCGTTTCCATTAAATTATTATGTATGATCCTTTACACCTTTATATAACTATATGTTAGGATATGTAGATTGACTGATACTCTGTCATTTTAACATCTTCGAATTTGCTTTTCTGAAAAAAGCTTAAAAATATGGATACTTTATAAAAGGAAAAAAAGCTTCAAAATATATGGATACTTTATAAAAATTACATGTATCTTAACATAGTAAGAATAAAAATAATGATCTCATTTCTAAAATCGAACGATCAATCATATTATTGAAAGTATTGCTGCCCTCTCATACCACATACTACAATGCTTTAAATAAGGTGGCTGGTCTATGAAAATTATTATTTTCTAAGTAGTCACTGCAGTGTATGGTTGCCATCAATGATCATCTACTGATGTTATTGTATCATAAGCGGTAATGATATGTTCATTTAAAACAGTGGCCTTGGTGAATTCATAATTGTTAATTGAAGTTGGTGGACACCATGCCTCTTGTGTAGAAATGCGTGTAGAAATGCATGTCAGGGCTTATGGCATGAGAGGCACGCAGTTGTGATTTTTCTTTAATTATTTGGATAATTGCTTTCTAAAATTGGGACTCCAACATGTGACATGGGAGATATGGGACCTTTTATGCATGTATTACACGTGCTTTTTGATAGTTCCAAGGGGAGGTCTTCAGGCTAGAAAGCTGTATCAGTTTTTGGGTCAATTGTTTGTGGTTATTTAGCTCGTGGCTTTGGTCTTTTTTCTCCTACTCCTGGTTTTGCTCCTCTTACCTGGGATTCAAGTTTTTGTTCTTTCTGATTTTGTTGTTGTCGAGATGGTGCATTTGTCCATTCTCATTCAATCATTGAAGTATTATTCATGATCCTAGTTATTCCTCATTCATTATGTCGAAAGGCGTATATCTATTGACAATGGGTACATTTAATAGGTTTTTACTGCTTAATCATTTTTGTATGGACAAGATTAAATATTGATAGAATATTCTTAGTCGTCTCAATAAATCAATGGTTGTGATTTCAACCACTAACATCCTCACTATTATAAAGACATTCGTTTACATGTTTATTTTTTTACTTTTACTTGATCATATTTAAATTTACTATGGTGGCTAGTTGATCAATTAAATATTGATGGAATATTCTTAGTTGTCCCAATAAATCAATGATTGTGATTTCAACCACTAACTTCCTCACTATTATAAAGACAATTGGAAAGATGTAAATCCACATTTTATTTTCTGAGCCAACCAAAACCTTTCGGCATTCACCACCCACAAGTTTGCAGTTGTGCTAGTTTACAATCTAACAATTTCAATACATTTCCAAGAGTGTTGATACTGTTGGTTTGGATGCTCTATGGTATCGAACTGTCCCTGCCAACCAATTTGAGTTCTTTCCAGCCCAAATTTTCCCTATCCCTTCTAGGGTCCAATTAAATTATTATAATTATTTTATGACTTTAAGTTATCTTAAATTTCTCAACCATCCCATGAGAAAGTAACATCTCATGAGAAAGTAAATGGTTTAAGTTAATACAAAAGAAAAATCTACATATGGTTTATACTTAATTATTTGATTCAATTATTATAATTATTCTATGCCCTTGAGTTATCTTAAATTTCTCAACTATCCCATGAAAACGTAAATAGTTTAAATTAATACAAAAGAAAAATCTACATATGATTTGTACTAATTATTTAAATATTGTTTAATAAAATAACAATATTTAAATATAATTATTACAATTGTTAGAAGTAATTATTAATAATGTTATTTGCTTAAGGTTTTGTGCATTAGTTAATTTAACTCTGCCTACACAAAAGGACTACAAATTTCTCATAGTTTGCATTTGTTTTTTTTATAACTTTCATTGAGAAAATTATAAAGACTACAATGCCTTTAGATTGAGTTTCCTTTAAAGATATGTTTTTTTTATAACTTTCATTGAGAAAATTATAAAGACTACAATGCCTTTAGATTGAGTTTCCTTTAAAGATTAACTTATTATAGTTCCTATTAATGTGGTTATCCATCACTATTATATAGTACCAATGATTACAAAATAATGTATAACATATTTGCATCTTTTTCTGCTATTATACGGTGGACATTAAAAGTTTACCATATGGATCAATAAATAATCCAAATCCATATCATGATTCATAACTGCTATAGTAATAGCTGTTATGAATATGAAGCATCCGTAGTGAGAGAAAAAGTTGGATGTTTAATCCTTAAAACAAAATTATCCTCAATTTTATGCTTACAGTCTATAAATTTCGTTTATATTAGTGTAGTGCATACCATATGCATTGCCGATTCTGGCTTTATCTTTGAAGGATGCCGTGACTACAACGCATGTAAGCATGACGATGTAGTTAATTTCTGGGATGTACACCTGCCCTTCATATTTAGATGAAGTATGGACAATTGTAACACGCGGAAAGCATCCAAGGGACATGGACTGCTTTATGATGGAAAAAGTGGCAGAGATCATCGCCTGGCTTGCAATAACAGAAGCAACGATAGCAACCACAAACATTGGCCAATATAGAGCATCTGCATGGTACAAATTTTCAGTTTATTGAAAAATTGGTTATAATAACATACTAAACCTAAATATACTTACACAGACAGTAATGCATAGTAAGAAATTATAATCAATGTTTTCAGTTTTTTTCTAGCATTAAAAATTTGGTTACAAGAAAATAATATTGAAGAATATGAAGGGTTCAATTGCATGTATAAAACTAGGAAATATATAGGGTGAGGTTCTAAGGCCAAAAAAATATCAAAAATAAGTGTTTGGTCATATAATATACATATAATAGATTGAGAATAATATCAAAGTCATGTCAAAAACAATTTTTTGAGAACATAATAAACACATAGTAGATCGAGAGTAATCAAATATCAACTTGCCAATAATTAAACAATGGTTGTTTTGTCCAAGATATTATAGAAATGAGCTTATAACTATGGGAGTGTTTGGGTTTCTTAAGTTGATTCAATTTTTCTTTTTGTTTTATAATAGTGTATACCCATAAATTTAGACCATGCAAATTATAGATAATGCATGCAATTTACAAAGACTAACTTAATACATGAGACGGGTTTCTAGGCTTCTTCACATGGTTGAGATTGAACTATTCTTTAACTAGGTAAACCTAAGAAAAACCTCTTTCTCCAAGTTTCCTTAATATTTTGAATTCTCGTCCATTGATCAATGTGTCCCCTTTTGAAATTAAAAACATTGTATGAAGAAGTCAATTCTGAAAATGAGTCTCTATCATCAAACTTCATGATAATTCTAAAATGTGATTATAAAAGTATGCAATGGGAACATTGTTAGCCAATGTCGACATTAACAATTGATGATTACAGTCCATACAAACTAATTGAATAGTTTCCATAAAGAATTGATGATTATAGTCCATACAAACTAATTGAATAATTTCCATAAAAAAAAATTATATGACAAAACTCCATTAACTAATATGGTTGGACAAAAATTCATTAACTAATATGGTTGGAACAGAGTGCCCACAAAAGGATGAGTCTCAACACTAAAAGATGTGATTAATGTAAATCCAAGTCAATTTTTAAAACAACAAAGAAAAACATGTTGCATGAATATATTAGAAAATACACAACATTTTGAGATAAAGAAAATGTTATGTCTTTGAATTATGATGCATTTCAATATTATAGTACTTACTATTCATGAATTGCTTGAGGTTTATGCTCAACATTGTTGAAAATAGATCAAAGTTTGTTTTTACAATATGAACTCTCAATATTATTCTAGGTCCAGTTCAAGGTTTAGAAATGTTGATCTCATAGTTTCTTTGGTGAAAGCTAAGACATGCAATAGCAATGAGTTGGTCTCCAGGAAAAGATCAAAATTTGTAAGCATTGAAACTTTAGATTATGATTCAAACAATTATGGATAGTGGGGATTTAATAGATCAACATTGAAGATTGTATGTATTCCCATATAAGGTGGTTGATCAAGTTGGAAACTAGTATCACCTAGTGCTTTGATAATGGACTAAGGACCATATTGAAGAGGTTTGATCTTTCTATGATGATCATTAAACCTTTCCTATTTCTATTATAACCAAACTCAATTAAATACTTGGAAACAATGAGGCACTCGATATGTATCATATCTTTGCTCATACTTTTGGTATTGGCAGTACAAAATCAACTAAACCTATTCATGGATTCATTGAATTTATTTGATGAAGCGAGATGCTTTATCTTGTTATCTAGTAATATGAGAAGTAGATGACATTGAAGGTTGCAGGAATGAGACATCAACAAGGATGGATGGTTGGAAACAAAACAAGTATGGAAATGACTATGTCCAATGGAACTATGCCAGTCTCTATTATAAGCATGATGAATAAAAGGTAATATGTTTTCATCCATAGCAAGGGTGCATATTGGGTTTTTGTGAATGTGGATACAAAAATCCTCTCTTAACTAATTTCTAGACCAATAGAAGCAAGAGTCAGTGAAAATAATAAACATAAACAAATGTATCTCCTAAGCATGCATGTTAGCTAATGAATCATTCAAATAGCGAGTTTCAATTATTTGAACATCATCTTTTGAAGGAAAGAGGATAAGTTCTTATTATTCCAATTGAAAAGATATAGAACTTGAAATATATCACATGCTAAGAATATCATATCTTCTGGACTCCAATATTTTCCATGAGAGGGTCATTTTAATCCTCCAATGAGCTCTCTCTATATTGAATATTAACACATAACGATTCCCTTATGTGTTGGCACTTTGGAGGGAGAACTAGGTAGTGGGAAGGTATGAAAACACAATTGAAAGTGAGTGAAAGAAATGAGCTTCAGACTCTTTGGCTCAAATTCAACATCATAACCTTTTCAACAATGTTCTTGTCAAATGTGTGGCAATGGCTTCTACTTATAAATTGAAATGGAGTTGCATGAGAAACTCATACAAGTGGGAATGACAAATCTTTATACATGGGCTTCCATGTGCCTAATTTGACATAAATAAGGGCCAAATTCCCAAATATTGATGAGAAAGGGAGAATTAATGAGTCCTACACTCAACAACTAATCATTTTTATACATCCTTTCTAATTTATGGGCCACACAATTCTAATAATAACACATTTCTAAGTATCACATGAGTATAGAAGAATAACCAATGCCATTGTATAAGTTTATAGGGAAATCCCTATAGTTCCTTGATCACTTTGTAAAAAAATCTCAACATAACCACAAGTTTAATCCAGATAAGTAAATATATGTATTATTTTGGAATGAAAACCATAATTCTTAACTATGACATACCAACACTTTTTTAATTAATCACTACAAAATACAAATATACATCACTCTAAACAAGAGGACTCACGTTTAAAATATACAATTAATTATTCATCAAGACATAATAACACAAAACCCCAAACAACTTATCAATAATTTATAAATTTACCTTGAGACAAACACAACGATATTATATGAATGGTTTCAACACATTCAACTATGTCAAGAACTTACAAGTTTCATACTTCTCAATCATGCATTGTATACAAATACTCAATTCCAAAAGCATCAACAATGATAAATAAGACTTCCCTATGATAATAACAACATATAAACATTCATAGATTTTTAGTATTTAGATTTCCTTCAACAATGATAACTAAAACTTCCCTATGATAATAACAACATATAAACTTTCATAGATTTTTAGTATTTATATTTCCTTCATAAGTTATGAGGCAACTCTTCCCTTTGAGTTCAAACCAACCAATATAATTAAAATCTATAATGACATAATTAACTAAGACTATATGTCCATACAAGAGTTATAATTATAGTAAATAATTGATTATTTAAACAAAAATATAAATTATTGAACAGAATTAAACCTAATTATGCCTTAAAAATGTGAATAGTTCAATTATACATAAACCCTCATAAATTTCCTGATATAAGATCCCTCATTTCTTGCACTAAATCTGGTTCATATATTTTAACAAACAGTTGAAAAACAATCATATAATAATATTTAATTAAGAAACAACTTCTATCAAACATATGGTATGCAACTATTAATAGCTCTTGATTTGTTTGATGTATTTTAACTAGAACGTAATATGTGAAGTACTCCTAGCAAAGTCTTAGCTAGGACCTTATGCTAGACCTTTATTGTCATAAACACTTTTTCTAGGTTAATAAATAATGAACTATTTTAAACATAAATTAAAAACTAATCTTAGTGGTTTTAGTGGTTTTATTCTTAAATGGATAATAAACTTCATGAAGTTTCCATGGTTGGTTTTATTCCACATTATATTTAGTGGAAAAATACTATTTTATTTTAAGAGATTTCAAAGATTTGCAGAGTATCGTTACAAGAAGAAGAGTTATCTAGTGAGTATGGTTAACCACTTTCAAACATAAAAATATATAATCAAGATATGTCAATTGAGATGAAAGGATGTGAACATATTATACTATATTATGTGTTA
>SNQJ01S0025821.1:0-25371 GCA_010110895.2 Picea sitchensis
TGTTAAGTGTGTTTAATTCTGGTTAAATGCATTTGTTTTTAAATCCATGTAATGAATGGTGAACCGAGAGGTTTGGGTGAACCTGGGTAGTGAATTGGTACACTACAAATTGGTATCAGAGCAATTGGTACACTACAATTAGAGCCATTGTAATATGTATTTCCCTTATGTTAGAAGAATCAATAAAGTATGACCAAAGCCATTTTGTTACTGGAGTTTTATTGAAGTGTGTTTCTACAAGGTAAATATGTGTGTTAATTTGTTTTGGTTGAATGTTTCATGTAATTTAATTTTTGTTATTTGTTTTTCCATAATTAGATAACAAAAGCATGCTTACAAGTTTTATTAAACAATAATAAAATTTATTCAAAGATCCATTGTAACATGTTGTTTAGCGGATGTACTTGTAAAACAACCAGGAAAATTTAATCTTTTAATTTTTTTAATAAATTTAGATTTAAGAGCCTATGCACTTTGCTCTGCAAAACCCTAGATTTTCATTGCTACTTCCTTCCCTAAGGTCGTCAGGCCTATTCAATATGTCAAGGAGAGGCTCTCATCCTACTCTTGATTTTGATTCTAAAGCAACCAAATTTCGCTAGTTGGTTTCCACTTTGGGGAAATCCATTGCCAAGCTAATTCCATCTTGATTTGTGAAGAATCTCAATCAATTGCATAAGGTGCACCACCCTACTGTTGCCCCAAGGCATAAAGCTCTATTTTTTTTTTTCTTCTAAAAGGGACTTATTGGTCAATTTATAGGGGTATGGCCCTCCCCACACTCGATGGAAACATGGTTACAAAAAAATTGGAATACTCTCATCAAAGGTATTATTAATCACTTCTTTTGCGGTCAAAGGTTTTATGCGTTTTTGTTTGAACACAAGGAATATATGGATCTTATCTTCAGTAGCGATGTCTACTTCTTTGACCACCGAGGTATGTATCTCAATAGATGGAATTTTGGTTTCGAACCAGAAGTAGACATTCCCTCTATTTGAGTATGCAGGTTTTCACAGTTAGTCATAATGCTAGAGAGTCTTCTAGATCAAACCTCCATACATAGTTTTTATCCAGAAGACTCTCTAGAATTCCCTCTATTGTCAAAGTATGGGTCAAATTGCTACATTTTCGCCTTCACTGCTTGGGGGACGATGCCCTTAAAAGCATTGGAAATTCTCGATAAATCAAAACCTAAATATTAGATGTACACCTGTTCCAAGATATGCGTTGAACTTGATCTTGAACAAGGTATGCTTGAAGCTATTCTCCTAACCTTGGACAAATGGACTCATGTGAAACACTTGGATTACGAGCAACTACCATTCAAATGCAAGATATTCCATGAATATGGCCATTTTGAAAATGAATGGAAAACAAATCATATAGTGAATCCAACAAAATCTGAACAAGGTGAGGTTTGGAAAATTGTTAAGAAAAAGATGCATCCTAATAAAAGAAACAACCCAAATTTGGTGCCTTCTTCATCCAAACAAAAACCAGGACCTGCTCCTCCCAAATTAGTATAAGGGTTGGGTCAACCTTGAAACCCTCGACATGGTAGCCTTCTACAGGGACCTCCCTCAAGCTCCAATAGATTTGATGTTCTAGCTACCTTAAATGAGAATTAGGGAAATGGTTCATTAGCTTATAAAGAGATCTTCAATCATGTCCTTTCTCCGCAAGATTTTCAACCTTTTCATTTTCCAGAAAATCAGAATCCACTTTATGAAACTGAACAAGAAATGAAGGACTTAGATGGACAAGATGAGATTGGTCATATGGTTGAGATAATCATAATGCCACCACCCAAGATGCAAACTCATAGGAAGGCTCAACAAACCCTAGAGGAAGGGGAAATACAAGAGGAAAGGGATATCAAGAAGGTAGGAAGGAGAACTCAAAAAGTGTGAGGGAAGAGACAACAAATGAGGAAAGGTTAATGGAAACACAACAATCCATATAGGATATGACTGAGAGTGGAAAAATTCAAGGAAGCAAGGGGGTTGAAAATCAAGTACCTCAAGAACTAATTGGAGGAGGTCCTACACCATAGTTCAAATAATGATACGAGCCTCCTAGAACTAGAAAGGGTTGGGCAAGAAAAACAAGGAGGAATTCCTAAAGGAATTGATTAAAATGGAAAACCTCGATGTACTATTAATATAGGGAACAAATATAGATGAAAAGGAAGTATTGAATGCTGGAAAAAAGCAATGGAGGAACACTAAAGGAATAACAATAAGTTCAAGGGGGGCCTCTGGTGGAATTTGTACAATGTGGTAACCCTTGAAGGTTACCTTGGTCACATCTTACAAATCTCAACATTGGATTATGTCACACTTTTTTGACTTAGAGTTTGGTAAGATTTTCATTCTTTTCAATGTTTATATGCCATCTAGATATTTGGAAAAAATTGGATGTTGGGAAACCTTGCAGGTCTACACAAATTATATTTTGATAAATGGGAGTATAGTGGTAGGGCATATTAACAAGATCATTTAAAATATGGATAAAAGAGGCGAAAATATAGTTCAATAACCCATGAGAGAAAGACTGGAAGACCTCATTTCAGATCGTGTTTTGGTGGATTTAAAACCAATCAGAGGAAGGTATACCTGGAATAATAAGAGAATATGATATAATTTTGTTGCATCTCACTTGGGTAGGTTTCTTGTACATAGTGACTTCTTTTTGGGTGATCATCTCATTTCTTCTAGGATTGTCCCTTTCAGTGTTTCGGATCACAAGCCCCTTCCTTTTATATTTAGCCCCTTTGGATACAAACTGAAGATGCAGTGAAGTTGATCTCAAAATCTTGGAAAAAACCATTTTCAGGGTCTCCATCCTTTGTTCGGGAAGCCTATCTAAGGAACATCAAGCATACAATTAAACAATGGGTTAAACTAGCTTATATACCACCAAATCAAGACAGGAAGGAATACTAGAAACAATTGGAAGTGTTACAGGAAAGTATAGACACTGAAGAGGTAATTGAATATATAATAAGGGAAGAAAGAGCTATATACTAGAAACTACATGAAACATTCATAAAAGAAGAAGAAGATTGGAGATTAAACTCCCGAAGTTTATTGATAAGTGTAGGAGATGGGAATACCCATTTTTTCCATAAGAAATCTGTAGAAAGAAGAAATATAAACATAGTCAGATAAATCCATTTGGAAGATGGAACACAGGTAGAAGACTTTGCAGTGGTTAAGGAAGCAACTAGATCCCAGTTTGGAGACCTATATACAAACGAAGAGTAGGAAAATCAAGATCATATGCGAGAAATGTTAGAGAACATACCTGTCATGGTGTGCAGGGAAGAAAACCAAGCCTTGTTGAAAGAACTTGATGAAGAATAAATATATCAGGTAATATGGGGACTTCATCTAGACAAGGCCCTTGGGCTAGATGGATTTTCTATCCACTTTTTAGAGTCTTTTGGGATGTTGTGAGATACGATCTTGAAAAATGTTAAATTATTCTCTGAAAAATAAAAAGGTAGGGGGTGCACAAATTTGTTCTTTCTTGCACTAATTCCAAAAGAAACAAATCAAACAAACTTTTCTTGATTTTGGCCAATTTCTCTACGTAATTCGACCTATAAGATATTAACTAATACTATAGCCAATCATCTAAAAGTGGTGCTAGAAAGAATAATTTCTGAGAATCAAGGTGGATTTATGTAGAAAAGGCACATTGTGGATAAAATTATTCTAGTCGAAGAGGCCATACATACTAGTAGAGCAAATAAGGAGAAAGGAATGCTTATAAAGATGGATATGTCAAAGAATTTTAATAGAGTTCGTCATACTTTTGTTTATGAGGTTCCAATAATTTTTGGGTTTGATGAGATTTTAATTCAATGGATACAGGATTGTATAGGCTCACCTTGGATAGCCCCTCTTATCAATGGCATACCAACATAATTTTTCAGAAGAAAAAGAGGACTGAAGCAAGGATTCCCTTTATCACCTCTTCTCTACATAACAATGGTTGATATGTTAAGTAGAAAAAATGAGCATGAAAGAATATCAGGAAGAATAAATGGGATCAAGTTTATGAGAGGAGTGAAAAAAACAAATCACCGAGAATTTGTTGATGATACTTTGTTCTTAAGAGCAACAACAACTATTATAGCCAGTGTAAGGTCTTCGACTAGAAGGATGCAGAGACCCTCACCCAAGTCTTCAAGGAGATGAAATTTGGCGTTGATCCATCACCTAAGTGACACATCGATTTGGAAAGTGGGTACCTTGGGCATGCGAAAATGCCATGGGGCTTTCTAAAACATGAGGTGAAGCATGGGGAAAAAGAAACCAAGAGAAGGAGCACACCAAGGTTGGGGCACTCCGGTCCCAAGGGGTGTGATGATTGATGGGCACATGGGTTTTTTTAGGTGCATCGAGTCCACAAAGGGGCGTGTTGATTCCTTTAGGCATGATGGGTTGCAAAGGGGCATGAGACACCTAAAGGACATGACGATTCACGATGGTGACCTTTGGAGTCCATATAAGAGAACAAGGGTGCACAACCAAGGAAGGCATATTTGAAAAACAAGGAGAACAAGATCAACTCTATGATTCTGAGGTAGACTTGGACGAAGAGAGGTGAGCTCCCTCAAGGAGCCAAGTTGCTCCACTTGGGAGGACTTGTGTTTCCTTGAGGTGATTCTGTGGACAGAGTTGGGGAGACCTTCTTTTGGGTTGAGTTTGGGGAAGTATTGTCATAGGTATGGGTGAGGCGACCATGAGACAAAACTGCATGTCTGTGTGAAGTCTTGTGACAGAGAAGAGACAATGAGACTACAATGAGCACACGTTTGGGGTGCACTGCAAGAGTTGCAAAAGTTGTTATGACAGACGAGTCTTGGTGTGAAAAATATGTGTATGAGTGTCTTGGTGAGGTGAGGTGAGTCATGTGACTCTGCCCAAGTTGTAAACCGAGCTGATAGTGCTCATAATGTAACTATTTTGCAATAATAAGACCTATCTGGGTGTTAGGAATGTCTTGTGCCACCTACACTATATCTATGTGTATTTTTTTTGTTTCACAAGTGTTCTCTTCATTTCATGGATGTATTATTAAATGACTAAGTGTTAAGACTGTTAAAAAATTGTCTAAGTATACAAGAGAGTTACACTAGAGTAGGTGTGTTACTTGCCCATAGCCTAGAACATAATTTGGGTATGGTATAGGTGAAGAGGCATAGTCTGGATGAAGTATCCTTGGTGTTTCCAAGAAACCAAGTGAGAAATGTCGTAGTGTTGCATGCCCTTAAGAGGTACACGATCAAAAGATTCATGCAGGCATCCTGTGGGGACATGACAGATGGCATCAAAGCTTGTTCATTGGAGATTTTGAAGAAGGGTTGGTGAGCTCTTCAGCACTATCTTGATGATAGATGGTATCAGAGATTGAAGCACGCTCTAATACTATGGTGGTGACAGTGGTGATATAGCGCAGCAAGAAGACAATTTGTTGCAGAGACAATTCAACAGGAACATTTGCAGAATTAGTGAACAATTGGGTGGAATGGACTGGTTCATCACATAGACTTTGCATCATAATTATGACAACGGTTTTGGTTGATAGTACGGTGGAATTTTATTTGGGTGCACAACTTATATAGATTGAGAGTGGATTTTGTGGTGAAACAAAGCATTTGGGTAGGGTGGGTGATGGTAGAAATCATCACAGAGTTCATCGTAGGAATTGTCGTAGACTTGATCACAGAGACAGTCTGGGTACAAACTTGGTTGGTTTGTTTTTTGCGAAAGTAAGTGCCAGACCTGTGTGCACACCTTGAGAAGACCAAGCGTAGAGTTCATTGGGTGAACAAAGAACTTGGGCAGGTTGGACAAATGCAAGACTTGTTGCATATCTAACCGCATAAGTGAGAATAGAGGGTGATCACAAAAGTGATCATGAAGAGGAGAAGTTTTGGGTTGCAACAAGTGGAAGTACTTTGTTGAGTTCGATGACTTGAGGCAACCTAAAGAAGCTTCATAGAAAAGAAATTGGTTGGGCACATTTTCATCATGACATCTTCGTTTCGAGCATCCTAAAAAAAAACCCGTTGAGTTGAGCTAGGTTGTTGGACGATTGGGTCGACCACAGCCTTTGGATGAGGTATCTCTTCGTAGAGTTATGAAAACTAGTTAAAAAAATCATGGCTTAACAATCGAGCAGTGTGTGCATGGTTCCTTGAAGGGGATGCAGTCAAGGTGTAGAGATGACAAGACATTGGAGATGAGTTCGGTCGGTTGCATGGAAAATTTGGGACTTAGATGCATTTATGAAGTGGACGGATGGAATCATACTTGTATCACAATGAAGGTGCTATGCATGTTTTTGGAGATGTGAATGGTGATTGAGGGGAGTTCATCCAGAGAGTCGGTGGCTTGGGAAAGTGAAGGTCCAAGACAATAGACTTTAGCAACCAAGAATGTCGTTGGAAAGGTATGGTTGGTTTTGAGTTCTTTCATTCCTAAGTGTTGCGGTGAGTTATTTGAAGGGAAGTCAGATGACTTGGTAGTTCTAGTGTAATACATTTTCATGGTGAAAACCAACATAATTGAGGGTGGATCAAGTGGTGCAGATTTGAAGAAGTCATGTAATAGTTGGGATGCCTTGACTTGGGAAAATGTGCAAATATCTTAGGGTGACCTACTTGGATGAGTCCTGTGGTGAACTTAGGTAGATTTGCATGCAGTTGTGGAGGTGACTTGAGGAGTTTACGAACTCCTGGATGAGGTACCTTGGTACGTTGATAGTCATGATGACAATGCTAGATTTTGGACACTTGTAGGAGGTTCAAGGTAGTTCTATTCTAGGATATGGATGGATTCAACAAATAAGTCGACCAAGAACTTTTGATAGTCATTATGAATGGGAAGAATGTAGATGAAGTAACTTTGGTGGTTTTTTCTCACCTTTGTATGGGATATTGGATGAGGCAGAGCGTACCTTGGTGACTTGCATATTTTTATATGATGACTCAAAGATCTGGGAGGGTCATTGGTTGAGGTTGAAAGAAGTATTGGTGCGAACGTGCCTGAGGCATGGAAGTTCTTTGAGGTGACTTATTATACTTGGAACACTTTGGATAGTTCATTGGGACATTTGAGGAGTGTGAGTGCATTGGCCACACTCATTGCAGATGTTGAGTTGCAAAGAGGTGACTTGATCGAATAAGGTGAATTGAGGACTTACCTTGGTTTGGAGGATTGTGCAAACGAGCATATTGAAACATGACGAAATTACTTGGGCATGGAAATTTCTCTTACTTTGGGTAGCATGGTTGAGGGTAAATCCTAACCATTGAAGGGCATCGATAGGTAGACACAATAGCATGGTCAGATGATGAATTAGTGGGGAAAATGGCTGTCCGGATGTACAGTTCTTGGTGTACGTTTCCTTTCCAAAGACACAGATGAAGATGGTGAGAATTTGACCAAGGAAGACATAATTGTGGACTTGATCACAATTTGAATCACAAGGGAAAAGTTGGTTGGTTGTGCAGATGCACGATGATTTCCATTGACTCTTCACATAATTTGATGCGATGTGAACTGTGTGTAGAAGATTGGCTAACTATGCCATGAGGTGGGAAATGGAGGCAAGTTTCCGCGAGTGAATTTGTTTTGGGGTGAATTCATAGTGCAACAAGGTGAGGGGAAACCTTGCCTTGATATGAGGTTGTTGCATGGGTGGATTGAATTGGAGAAGGAATTCGAAGTACAAACATACTAGTAGGTTTGAAGTGTAGCACTTAGACATTGTGAAGGATCGCCTTGACGAAGATTGGACGATGGCAGTAGTAGTGAGGAAAGGGTGGACACTTACCTTAGTATTTGGTGTTGGAAAAAGTGATGGAGATGCAACATGAAAGACTAAGTTAGAGCATGAGGAAGTGCATTCTCATGAGTTGGGTGCTACGACTGGAATAACTACCCAATCATTCCAAGTCATGGGGAAATTCAATGTGTAGAGACATGGCAGAGTTGGTTGAAGTATGGGCACAACTACAAGATCATAAGAGTTAAAAACTTAAACATTTTTCACGAGGTTGCAACAGTAGCAGCGACAGTAGAAACAACAAAAGAATAAAGTGTGATTGCCACAACATCACTGATCCAACTGGATATTGCTGGCCACCCACCTACTCCAACTAGCTCCTCTTGTTAGTTTTTAATTCAACACATTCTTCCGTACTTCTTTCTAATTGTTGGTTCTACACTTCCAGGGCTTTCTAAATCCCTAAACATCTTCCAGGTGGATACTGATGGCCTCCCACCTAATCCAACTGGATTATGTTGTATGTTTTCATGTCAACACATCTTGCTATACTTCTAGGGCCATTTTGGGCCCCTAAACAGTGTTTTTTTGGCGTGCCACAGTCAAACTATAAACAGAGTTAGAGTTTGATGACATAATGCGTAGTTCTCGAAAGTACCTTTCCAATGAGTTATCACGTGCCTAAAATGAAGATCGTATGAAAAAGTTACGACTCAGGAAAGTTAATGTACTAACTTACCCAAATAGGGCCTGTTGGAGCCGCCTTTTTCGACTAGTTTTTAAGCGTAATTCTTGCAATCAAAGGTTGGTCATTTAAGTTGTCTTTTACTTTGTGAACTTTACCCTTTGAAAATCCCAGTAGTCCCGATATGCAAATTGGCGAGGGTCGTTGTACTCCTAATAGATTTTCCTTTTAACCATGAACGAGATTTTTCACTTTTCTTTACCCCGGGATATCGCGTTTCGGGAGTTACAAGTCACACTGTTTCTAAGCCCCGATGCGCGAAGTCACAAAGTAACCTTGAAAGTTTACCCAGGTTAGCATCGAGATTAAAGTTCCTTAAACCTTAGTTAAGCATTGTCGGTATTTCATGTCTCGGCGTTTGCCCTCCCCAAAAGTCTCATTGTCATAACTCCGATAGGCGAAATCGTGAGACGTTCGCGCAAGTTACCCGGGTTAATGTCAGGGGTGAATAGATTTTAACCAGAGTTAAAATCTGTCGGGATTTCGCAACTCGGCATACGTTTCTCCCAATAACTATACCTTCGAAGCCCTGAATCGCAAAGTCACGATATTACTTAAATATAAATTAATTAAACACTTAATCCAGTTTACCTTCTGGCTTAACTAGATCACATCATCGCGATCTCAGAATTTTGCGACTCGGCATACGCTCCTCCAAGGAACTTTAACTTCGAAGCCCTGAGTCGTGAAGTCGCGATATTAACTAAACATGATTAATCAAATGCTTAATCCAGATTACGTTTTCTCTTAACTAGATCGCATCATCGCGATCTTGGGTTTTAGGGGCTCGAAAGGTTAGAGTGAAAACTCCCGATATGACGAACGCCGAAAGGTTGATTAAAGTTTAAGAAAACCTGATTAAAGAAACTAAGCCAACTTAATCAGTGTTTAATACAAGTAATAATATGCACAGTCTACGAGGTAAATTTAAATGTTCCTTGCGCCAACTTGTGTCACGAACCGTTGAAATTTATGGCATTAATTGGAAATGAGGCGAAGCGACAAGTAAGGATATGGTTTTTATTGCTAAATATGTCTCTAAAAATGATTTGACCATTCTGTTCTTAAGGACGTCGAGGTTTTAAATGGTCGAAGATATAGATCTTTTTCTTTCTGTTCTGTTCATAAAGCTCATTTCTATTTTGCGTAGAGAAGCTTTTCTCAGCAAGATGATTTCTGTATGTATACACATTTTTATTACAGGAGAGCTAAGTCACAATCCTCTGTCATGGCCCCACGAAAAGCATCCAAGGCAAGTGCTGAGATTTCAGGACAAGGCTCTGATAATGTTTCTGATACTTCACCACGAAGCGTTGATTCTGTCAGAACCTGGTCATACATCTCTGAGGTTCTGCAATCCAATTTGCTGAATTGTTGAGATGATTCCAGTGACAACGAGAAGGACGACTTGGCCACCAAATACAAGATCATCGTCCAAGTAGAGATGCATAAAGTAGCGACCAGACCACATCTTCTTCCTTACTATGATATGATCCGATGGACGCTAGACCATGTAGACATCCCGACCAGAACCATCATCAGCGACCAAAAGGTCACTGTTGGGACCTTTAGACCAGAACACTTACAGGCGATGTACAAGTTTCCACTCACGTCGAAATTCACATACAATGCCGAGTTTCTGGAGGATTTTAAAAAGAAGGAATGTGAGAAATATGGAAAAAGCTTATCTGATTTGATCAAGGATTGGGTCTCACACCCCGTGAAGTTCAGGGAATATAGCAACAGAGTTTATTCCATATCTTCTTTGGAACCACAGTTCAAATACATAGCAATGATGACCTGTAGAATGTATGGGAGAGAAGACACCACGCATTTTTTTCTTCTTGTGGGTGCCTCTGATGCATACAGTCGCAGAAGGATGTTCCTTTGACTGGGCCACACTGTTGTCAGATAGTCTAACCAGTCGGATTACAGAATATCGGACGCAGAGGGCGAGCAGGAAGGCCGCTTCATTTTTTATGTCCGCATATCTCATGGACACCGTGTGTTTCATGACGCCTTTTCCCTTAATGAACTGGAGCTGGGCTCCATCTGATGCTGAGCCTATCCATGTCTACCATTCAAATCTTTGGGAGGATAAGGCTGTGGATTTCATATACAAAATTTTCAATTGGGTAATGGTACCGATGCATGTCACCATCTTCGGTAATCCACCACCCAGGATCTCAGATAGCATCGTGGCCAATTTGAGCAGTGTGGCCGACTGGTACGTGGAGGAAGAATTTTCATACATCAGGGTTTTCAACGCTTCTGTCCCTCCACATGCTCTACCATTATTTATACCTGATAGGCTGGCTTGTCTTGAGATTGCCAGGCAAACCGTGATTGGTGGCATAAGCAAAGAGCTTAAAGGATTTTCAAAGAAGGTATGGCCACCTTTCCCCATTCATTTAAATACCTATTCTTTATTATATTTCGGGCATGCAAAGGCCAAGGAAACAACCTTGGAAGATATTAGATTTGTCCACATTGAATTCGAGAAACACGACCCACACAGGGTCGTGAGTAATCACTTGGCTAGTTGTGGACTTAAAATATTTGAGCACGAGAATTCGCCTCATGATGACATTTTCTGAGGCACGAGATCTTATGCTGAGGTTTTGGCTTGGATACAAGCCCTGTCGCCCGAAGAGAGGGTCGATGTTTTCAAATTCCAAGAACATCGGCGGAGCTGCCTTCCCCCAGTATTACGGGGTGAGAATCCAACGACTGTAGAGGTGCAACAAACGGAAGCCGAAGGCTCCAAAGATTCAACACCCGGCCAAGAAGAACACCAGGACAAGAAAGAGCAAACTGGGGGCCCGAAACAGGAAGCCGAGACTTCCAACCCTCCAAGAAAGCCAACCTCGGTTGTTACTCTAGGGCAATCATCTGAGCAGGTCGACAATCCCATCATTTCTGTTACCCCCCTACAGTCCACGAAGGGGGTCCCAGATTGAGGTTGGGTTTTCAACAAAGAATTAACGCCCATAACAATGGAAGAGCTACCTCCGAATGAATTCTTCTTCAATAAGAAGAGAAAGGTTGTCGTGAAAAAGAAACTTTACCAAGAGGCAGGTACAATATCAAAGAAATTTAAAATTTTAACTGATGGGAGAGCTATGAAAAAGGAGGAATTTGCTACTCAAATAGCAGGAACATTGGGGGCTTTCACTATAGCCAACCAATATTCATTCGGGACCCTAAAGGATCAGTTGAAGCGAAAAAAACGTCTGATCAAAACATTAGAGGCTAAACTAGCTACATCAGAGGCCGCTGCCAAAGATCAGGCGAATACAGGTTTAGAACAGGCTAGAGTAGCTGATCAAAAGGAAATCGAGTGGCTTAAAGCCGATCTCTAACAGACACAGCTGATGGCTCAGACAAGTCAGATACAGATAGGCCAGCAAGGAGAATTGATAGAGCAGCTACAAGCCAAATTAGACTTTGTCGAAAGCCAGGTAATCGATATCGGGATATTTCAATCCCAAGCTATAGAAATCAGAAAAAGAGTGTCGGCATCTCAACAAGGTCTACTTGCTAAGGTGGAAACAATTCAAAACAACTACCAACTCATTGATCGAGTATTGGAAAACCTCACTCTCAGAGAAAAAGACGCTGGGGCGGCTCGGGTTGCTTTCCAAGAGGCTATTATAGCCACGACGAGAAGGGAAACAGGCAGTAGTTCCAGGTTTTCTATCTCAGAGCAGACCAGAGGTAACATCTTGTTGAAAGAATGGGAGCGTAACATATCCGAAGGCAGACAACAAGCTAAAGAAGTAAGAAAATCTTGTGAAGAAACCTTCGGTTTTCTAGATGGGAGTTGGTTGGGTCCTGATGGTGAAAGCAACACTGAAATACTGGGCTAGATCAATACAACGAAGCATCTGCTCAAGATCAAGGAAAATGAAGAAAGAGAATTGGATGAAATATCACAAATAACCTAGACGGACATAGTCCAAATAGATAAATGGCTAATTAAATCGAGTGTACAATTATGTTCTATCAGCGCCAAAGACCAACAGGTGGAAGGAAAGTTGCCACAATTGGTGAAGGATTGTTACACTTTTGAGGCGAATAATCAAGCATAACCTTCTAAGTTGATATCCCAGCTGGTGGAGAAGTGCATCATTTGCACAGAGCATGCAAAGAGGCAGGTTTCTGGTACCAAATAAGGACAGAGACAAAGAATTGAAACGTTTAATCTCCTTTGTTGTAACCGAAAACCTCTGGAACGATTGAGATTCCAGCATATAAAAATTTGTATAAATATACATTTTGAAGAAAGAACAAAAGGCGGGACCTTTTTGGTCAATTGTAATAGAGACTATCTTCTTTTTGAAAATTAATACAAAGCAATCCAAAGACTCCTGATTTCGTCAAGACTGTGTTATGAGTTTGTTTTCTCTGTAACTTCGTATTTAATTTCATTTCACTTATATATGTCTGATGAATGTTTCATTGCAATTTGGTAAAACCTCTACTGTGGTGATAAATTTTTATCCATCTATATCGTTTACAGTTTTTCCTCTGTATCGACTATTAGCAGGTACAAGACCTGTGAACCTTTTAGATTGTCATATTTTATGCTTCATCAGATTCCTTCTTATCTTATTTTCTTCTTTAGTTTACAAGGTGAGATTCTCCCTTGATAGGAGCCTTGCTTTATAGACAACTTAATGTTTTTCTCATATTTCACACATCATTTATTTAAATATAACTCAGTTACGGAAAAAGGCCTTTGGTTTGCATTCTATATTTGATATTGAATTCAAAAGTTCTCTTTTATAAGATCAAATAGATATAGCATAAAAAATCTTGAATTCACTTTTAATTTACTGTTCCTCTATGACTGTCCCTGTTGTAAGACAACCTAATATTGAACCTGGCTTATCGGACCAAACTCATATCGCTTTAAATCTCTTCGATATTATACTTAAAACAACCACCACCCGGGTAGAACTTGAACGTTCATGGGCAACAATTGAACGAGACATAAACAATCAGGAACAGTTGGAAGCACGTCAGCGACAACCTGGAAATCAACCTTAGCTTCCTTTCCCAAAGGTTGATGCTCTCCTCCTTCTTACTCTTCACTCACTTTCAGATGCCTAGACACTATACTTTCTAAGCCTTAGGTACAGACTCTGGAACAATAGGGCCCACATGACTTTTGGCATTTCATCTCCTAGGGTTAGCTTTTTGGATGTCTAGGGTTTTGGCATTCATGTTTATAATAAAAAGGTCTTCAGAGCCTCATTGTAATCACATTCTTGCGAATGAACGTAGCTGTCACATCACTTCTCAGAGATAAAGCTGCCACCATTCTAGAGAGTCTCGCACTCTGTATTTTTACAGTCTCTTTACAATTATTTCATTAATAGAAATAAAGTATTGCTATATTTATCTATTTCTGGCGATTTTCATGAGTATTTCATTGTAATTTCTCTGCTTTCATTTCGTTCTGAAAATAATATGGATCAATGGTATTAGAGCAAGCTTCTCTTGATTGTTTTTCAGTGCATGTCCTTGACGAGGTCCGAGTATAGCCAATTGGGTCTCAAGCTTGTCTCTCTTGAGGACAATAACTCTCGCATTCCCAAGAAACCCTCGATGGGGACATAAAATAAAAATCATAGAGCAGAAGATTCAATTAACCTGTTGCTTGAGAAAGATCTCACGCGACAGAGGGATGAAATGATGGAGAATTTTGCACACATCCTTCAACACCCGCCAATAACAACATACACATCTTCATCAAACGACCATTTTGGAGGAACCTCTCCCTTCAAGGTACAAGTTAATTTTGATATTCCCATATTTGAAGGCCAGATAGATGTGAATTCCCTAGAAAAATGGTTAAATCTATTAAAAGGTTATTTCTCTGTTCAAAATTTTCCAGACAAGGAAAATATCACCTTCATACTCCTCAAGGCTCTCCCCCATGTCAAACATTGGTGGGAAACTTACTGGGAGCAAAGTTCCACATAGTAATATGGAATATATGGGGCCGAGCCCACTTGGGATTTTTTTGTGGATGCGGTCAAAGAACAATACTATAATGTTGATGACTATGAAGATGAGTACATGAGATGGACCACACTGTGGCAAGAGAAGAACCAAACAGTGTCAGATTTCACAAATACTTTCCATACCTTATGCACCAAGCTGGGTATCAAAGACTCCAAGCGACATCTGGTTCTGAAATACCGTGGGGCTCTTCATAGGTACATCCAAACCGAAATGGATTTACTAAACATCTCATCATTGGGAGATTCCTATCGATATGCTGTCAAAATCGAGTAGAAATTTAGGCACCAGAACAAATGGGAATTCGGGTCTGCAAATCTGCACCAACAAAATCATGGTAAATATGGCCCTAACCAACAAACTCTAGACAACCAGTCCAAGACATAGGACAAAAAGGGTAAAGGGAAGACGAATAATGACACTGGGAAGTGGTGTGAATTCAACAAAATCCCCTAGCACAACACCGATGAATGTCGCTCGAAATAGTCATTGGTGGCTGAGGTCAAAGACATAGAACCAAACCTTGATTCAGAATCCAATCCAGAAAATATTGAAAATAGACAGATCATCGACACAGACCCCACTCGTATTGTCGCAACCACAACAATTCAACCAGAAGAATCAATAGACCGTGAAGAGGGGGAGCACCTCTTCCATTCAAAAATGTGGGTGAAGGGGACCTCGTTGCATTTCATTGTTGATAACGACAGCCAAAATAACCTCATCTTAGTTAAGGTCATCAAACAATTGGAGTTGTCGACAAAACCACACCCGCAACCATACAACATCGGGTGGCTTCAACATGGATGAGATCTCCATGTTAGCCAATAATGTCGCCTGTCCTATGGCATCCACCCCTTCAAGGTTGAGGTAGTGTGTGATGTTTCCCCTCTTGATGTTTGTGATGTTGTTTTGGGCCAACCATATATGTGGAGACGTCATGTTGCTTATGAGTCTAGACCCCGTAGTTTCATTATTAATCTAGGAGGTCATCTCTACAGAATACCAGAGGTAGTTCCGACTACTACTCCACCAAAAAAGTGCTGCAAGGTAATCTCTCATACTGGAAAATTCATCCTCTTCAAAGTCTATTCAAAGGATGCACAAAAAATCGCTACAATCACTACAACCTCAACTGTCCAACACAAAAATATTGTCAAAGAGAAATAATATATCATTTCTTCACCTACAATGGTGCCTACACAATTCCCCGTCAAACCTAGAGACAACAGGTTGGTGGAGAATATTCAACCCCGTCAGCAACAAGTTTGTGATAGTCTTCCACAAACCAAGAAACACAAATTCTCCAACAAAGCATAAAAAGCACCAAGTTTCAGATTCAAAAAATTCTTTCCCCTCTTCCCTGGGCACTCAACGCAATGGATACCATTTCTTCCTAAGGGGGGAGGATTGATCCAGGTGAATATTGGTGGCGACCCACCTATTCCAACTGGATCCTCTTGTCAGTTTTTAGTTCAACACGTTCTTCTATACTTCTTTGTAATTGTGGGTTCTACACTTCCGGGGATGTCTGAAGCCCTACACATCTTCCAGGTGGATATTGGTGGCCTCCCACCTGATCCAACTGGCTTATTTTGTATGTTTTCATGTCAACACATCTTGTTGTACTTCTAGGGCCGTTTTGGGGCCCTAAATAGTGTTTTTTTGGTGTGACATAGTCAAACTATAGACGAAGTTAGATTTTGATGGCATAATGTGTAGTTCTTGAAAAGACCTTTCCAACGGGCTATCACAAGCCTAAAACAAAGATCGTATGCAAAAGTTATGACCCCGAGAAGTTAATGTACTAACTTACCCAAACAGGGCCCACATGACTTTTGGCGTTTCATCTCCTAGGGTTAGGTTTTTGGATGTCTAGGGTTTTGGCATTCATGTTTATCATAAAAAGGCCTTCAAAGCCTCATTGTAATCATCTTCTTGCGAATGAACGCAACCGTCACATCTCTTCTAAGAGATAAAGCTGCCACCATTCTAACGAGTCTTGCACTCTGTATTTTTACAGTCTCTTTACAATTCTTTCATTAATAGAAATCAAGTATTGTTATATTTCTCTGTTTTTGGCAATTTTCATGAATATTTCTTTGTAATTTCTCTGCTTTCATTTCATTCCAAAAATAATCTGGATCAAGGACAGTGGCAACTTGGGCATTGTGGATAGAGTTGGGGGAAACATGTTTTTCCATTGTAGCAAAAAGATTGGTCGCACACAAATTTGGGTAGAGGGAAATGTGGATGGTTTCATAGGTTGCAGATGATTGTAGTGCGAGTCAAAAACTTGGATTTTTCACTTTGAAAGGAAAATTGGGGTTTCCACTTCGCAAGAAAACTTGGGGTTTTTTGTTGGCACAAAACTTGGGGTTTCAAGGAGACATAGTTGTGACGACAACACAAGTTCAAGCATAGACTTGGAGATCACAGATTTTGTGGATGTTGCCGGGGATGACAACAACTTGAGGTGGGGGAGGATGTGTTGGCGCAGGCCAATTTTGGAAGAAAATCAAGGAAGTTTGAAGAAATCAAGGCAGCGCCAAAAAATGGGGAGCATGCCGAAAATAGAGGAAAACCAGCGTGGAAGAAAAGTGGTTACAAAGTTGACAAACTGTTGCAGAGAAGTTGGAAAGTGGACAAGCATCGACTTGGAGAACGATTGGATCATGGACCAGCCGAGATTGACTAGTTGGAAAGTGGACAAACCTAATCCACTTAGGGTTAGGGATTTTGTAAGGGATTTGTCCCATTTTTGGTATAAGTAGAATGTATTAGGACTGTGAAAAGAGTTAGTTCGGTTGTTATTCGTTGCTTTGTTGGGTTTTTGGTTAGAATTTCTCCATTTTGTGAGGACTATTGTGATCTGTGGAGATTGACTGTGATGGAGGAATGAATGTACAGTGCATGACACTGGACTTTTGCATGAAGATTAATAAAGAGTTGAAGCGACTCATCTTTGTGAATGTAGCCCCAGGAGGGGGTGATCCACGATATATCTGGGTTATGTGTCTTGGTGTGCAGTCTTTCTGATTATATTTTCTTTAATGAGTTTAATGATGAACATGTTAGAATAGTAAAGGAAATAATACTGTGCACTAAAGATAAACTAATAAATTCTATAGAACATCACTAAATGGATGAATGTCATAGTTAGTATTCATATCTGGATCTTATGTTGCAGTAGATGAATATATGTATGTTGGTATATGCTGTTATTATGGTCAATGGAGTTTTTTTGGAATAGTTGTGTCAATGGTGATAACTAACATCCAATTAGAGTTATCATAATAAATGGGTATTTGAGGGTTAACACGTGAGTAGATATAATGCCCCCGAGAGGGAAACACATCTCATCCCATGGTTGCAGACATCCGGGTCTTGCAGTCACCCATTGAAGACATCTTAGGTGAGACTACGTAGTGCACTTTGTGTGCTGTGTTTCCTTTTGGTATCTAGAAGGGCCAGTGGCAGAAGGGAAGTTGGTAATCCTATAGTTAGAACCCAGGTCAACCAATAACAACCAACAATAGTTCCGTTGCTGGTTGGAACACAAAATATTAGACCGGGAGTGATGTACCACACAATATAGCGCGGGGATTTAATAAAGGGGAATGTTTTTAGGTTAGAAGCCCATGAAAGTGGAGATTGAAAGATGGTTGACAGTTCATGAACTAGAGTTTTCCCACAAAGATAATAGAAGGCCCAGGTTTAAGCCAATACAGTACTTTGAGAGATACGTATTTAGCGAAATACATGAGAGTTTCTTTAGTGAGTTTCCCACATTATTGCAGGAGTGAATAACATGGTTGAATGATTCCAATCCGACAAATAGAGTTAGATCAGTGGAGTGGACATAAGAGAATATCACACGGTTGAAGAGGGTGAATAACAAATTCATGTGCACAGTATATTTCTGTCTAGATAGCATTGTAGTGGGGCATATCACTGAGTTTGCAGTAGATACATCAAAGTCTTACATTGTAGCAGAACATGAGTTTCTTAAGGGCCCAAGGGGAAGGTACATCAGGTTGTTGTACACTTCAATCAAGTGATTATTGCATGATAAAGGGGTATTAACTATGGAATCAGAAAGCCAAACTACCCTGCATGCATGGGGGAGTTAGGGGAAATACTGAGGAAGGTATGAGATGGAGGGGGAAATGGGTAGAGGAGAGTGCAGTAAAGAGAAAGATCCCATTATGATGGATCAAGATGAGATCCAGGAAATTTTGCAGAAGGCAGGAATGATGTGCAGTGACAAACCCTACCAATATAAACTCAATAGGAAGAAAAGAACAGTATCTGAGAGGGAAGGCTTGGAGAGTGATGAGGAAGAGGTAGAAGATATCCATGTTGTGGATCACATTGAATAAATACTACGCACCACATATGAAATAAAGACTAGAGGAGCGAGATCTAATGAGGAAGTAGGTACCCCTGTCTAGATTCGAATCAGTGTAGAACCTACAACCCCATGTATGATTAACACATCATCAACGAAAGAGTTGTTTAGAGAACCAAGTATTGCCGGTCAGAGGAATCTAGGAGATCAGACTAGAAGTGAGGGTACAAGTGAAAGTACCAGTAGTAGTGTAGGTAGTGGTGTTAGCACTCTGTAATTTGCCCAAGGCTGAAAGGCAAACACAGAGGCAACATCAAAACCGCTTCAAGTCTTGGATCTAGCCCTCCAAGATTCAGAGAGGGATCTCTCTGTATGATATAGATTTGTTTGATTTCAGATATTAGGCTAGGTAAAAGGAACATGTGGGTTTTGTTGTAAAAAGAGTTTATAAATTGGTTGAGGCAGTCAACTCCTCCATTGGGCTATGGGGTCTGTAATTAATTAACTCTGAGATGCAACCAGAAACGCTGAAGAAATCCTTCACAAGGCGAGATAACACACTCACTGGATATTTAATATTTAAAATGATGATCAGAAGAAAAGATAAGGAAAATAACTCCAACTAACAGGCACTTAAGAATCTCTTAATTGAAGATATTTAGAAGATGAACATTGAAATCTTTAGAATCAGAAACAGGGTATCGGGGATAAATCCTGTAACATAACGCTATTCGTAAAGATTAGCTTCAGAAAAAAAAGATGATTACAAAGCAAGAAAACATTTACTGAGAAATCACAACACCAGTAAACATGCACAAGAATCCTGTAAAGTGCCTCTTTCATTAATGGCAGATCTATTCAAAAATGTTACAGCTTGGTAGCCACAGGGTGTGAAGATCCAAAAACAACTTTTACATTCAAAATCATCTCTATAAATAATACAGATCGTCCCCATCAAGTTCGGAAGTCGGTTTAACTGTCTTGGCCAAAAATAGCCACCACTCCCACAAAATTTGGGGTTTTCTGTTATAAAAAATGGACCGTTTTTCTACGAAACAGGGGTCCGATCAGACATGATTTTATCCTCAATGATGACACCTGGGAGAAAAATGAAAGAGTTTATTGAATATGGGCATGCACTGGACAAAAACCTCTTTCGGTTTCGCAAAATTCGTCCCCAGCTGGCCGTGACAGCTCCTGCAAAATCGGGACTGAAACGGAAAATGGAAAATCTGGAAAAATAGCCCTCGAAGATGTCTTCGACTCCCTCTGCTCGTAACCCCGTTGAAAAAACTGAAAGAGGTTTTTGTTCCTCATCCTGTGCTGACCAAAAACCTCTCTCGGATTTTTAAAATCCACCTCTGTTTGCCCAAAAATCGGTTTGGAAGATGACAAGGTAAAATGGGCAAAAATGGTAAAAATGTGCAAAGGTGATTTTTTGGCGGGAAACGGTAATTCCGGACCCCCCCCCTCGTTAAACGTAGACCGCCCGGGGGGGTACGGAATTGGACCTGGTTCATTGATTTCGGGGCTTAAATCCGGGCCGTTGGAATGTGCATGATGTTTATTTATGATTCCGGACCCCCCCCCTCGTTAACTGTCGAACTCACGGGGGGGTCCGGAATGGAATATGAGGCATTGGTTTGATTTAATGTATGGAGGATGGGGGCGCGTGGGTGGAAAGTGCACGGGGTAAGGTGGAGGCGGGAGTGGGTAGTGGATGGTGAGGTGGGGTGACGTAGGGGGAGTGGGTAGTGGAGGTAGGTGGGGTAGAGGGTACGTAGGGGTTTAGACTTAGGATTAAGTTTGTTTTTCTTTTTAATTTTAATTTTTTGTTTTATGTTTCATGTTCTATTTTTTATTTTTTTTAAATGTTGTTTATATTATATATTATGTTTTGGTTTGTTTTTGTTATTTTATTAATATTTGTTTTTACATGTTTTTTTATGTTTTTTATAATTTTTGTATTACTTTTTGTTTTTATTGTTTTTTAAACGTTTTTTTAATATTTTGTAATTATTTATATGTTTTATTTCTTTTTGTTGGTTTTAATTTATTTAATTGTTTTATTTTAATTTAAAACTAACCCTAACTTCTAACTTAGTTGTCACCCTAGGTAATTCAACTTAATTAATAATTAATTAATTAATAATAAATTAATGATTAATTAATTATTAAATAGTCATTATTAATCAATTTAAACCTAGACTAACCTTATTGCTAATTCTTTTGTTCATCCTAAGTCCATTTATGCAGGGATGGAAGGCGGGATAAAGGAGGCTGATGAAGGACAAGGGGGAGAGGATGCAGCGGATGAAGGATGCAACAAGGTGATGGGGAAATGAGCGACAAGAACGGAGGGAGTAAACAGAATCACCTGAGCCAGGACTTCGTCATCACGAGAGAAACGCCAGATCAACAGTCGAAGAAACGACTCGCCTATAATTATAGGACCCTAACAAGTGGTACAAGTGGAAGTACCGTTAGAAATACCAGTGGGAGTTCAAGTCCGAGAAACAATACATAAATAGTATTACCGCACAGAGTAGGTACATCAAATTCGACAATGGAAGGTGTAGATCCAATGATAAGATTAACATAGTTTCACGGGGATGGATCAAAATATCCAGAAAAGCACCTATTTGCATGTGAGCAAATATGGGAAGCGAAAAGAGTCACTGATGAGGCAACACAAGTAGATCATCTAGCAATAACGTTCATAAACCAAGCGCTAGATTGGTATATGAATCTAGCAGTAAAAAATCCACAAGGCGCACCTGGAATAGTAGCGGAGATCAAGCAGGCACTGATCACTGAGTTTCAGAGGCCGAAATCAGAGGATCAATTTATTAATGAGATGATTGAGGTTAGAAAAAAACCAGGAGAGTCCGTATGGGACATCGATTAAAAGTTCAAGACATTGAAAGGTAAACTGAAGTATCCCATTTTTGATATGCAACACAAAAAGTTGTTTTTAAATTATCTGTTACCACACTTCAAATATCCATTGAGAAAACAAAAATTTCAAACCCAGGTAGAGGCACTGCAAGCAACAATACAGTTAGAGGAGAATCCATATAATCAGACAATATAAGCAACGATTTTCAGGTTACCATCATATCATAATTGCTCCGGAGGACAGGTACAAAACTACATTTGTAACAAAGTGGGGGTCATATCAGTACAGAATAATTCCATTTGTTTTAAAGAATGTACCAACAATATTTTCTAGAGTAGTAGTAGCTGCATTCAAGGATTTTATAGATAGATTTTTAGAGGTTTATCTGGATGTTTGGACAATATTCAGTTTATTGAAGGACCATGTGGAAATTATGAGTTTAATGTTAGAAAGATGTAGGAAATGATAGATCTCATTGAACATTAAGAAATGTATATTCAACACACTGTTTGGCATCCTACTTGGGCACATTGTATGCAAACATGACTTGATAGTAGATCCTATAAAGATTGATGTTATTGTCAATTTAACACCACCAAAGTCAATGCACCAGTTGAGAGCAACATTGGGCCACATAGGGTACTACGAAAAATTCATATAGGGCTATGCAAACATTACTGTGCCCATGGAGAAGCTACTGAAGAAATACATCAGATTTCAGTGGAATGATGAATGCTAAGAGAGCTTGGACATATTGAAAGAGAAGATGGTGATAACACCAATTTTGAGCTTTCCATATTGGAGAAAATAATTTCATGTGCATGTGGACACTTCATCCATTTCACTTGGAGAATTATTGGCACAACTAGGTGAAGGAGACATTGATCACCCAATATCTTTTGCTAGTAGAAAGTTATTAGAGTTTGGGCAGAACTATAATACTATAGAAAGGGAAGGTCTGGCTATGGTATATGCCCTACAGAAGTTCAAACATTATTTATTGGGTCAACATTTTAAGATGTTTATAGATCATTCCTCTTTGAAGTACCAACCAGTGTTGGGGGGGAGGATTTGTAGATGGTTGTTATTGTTTCGGGAATTTGATTTTGAAATCATTGTAAAACTAGGGAAGATAAACCCAAAACCAGATCATCTATCAAGAATTCCTAATGGAGAGGAGCCAAAGAACTTGGAGGAGAATTTTCCTAATGCTAATTTATTTTCTGTTCAGATTTCTCATGATTATTTTGATGACATTGTTGGATTCTTGAGCACATGAATATCTCCCAAGGAATTTACTGTCCTGCAGAAAAAACAGTTGGTAGTGCGCGCTGCAGACTATCTGTTGGTTGTGGAGCCTTATTATCTTCCTGATTCAAAGGTCTTTTTTTTCAACCATGTTTATACCCCATGAAGACTTTACATCCTGAAAGAATGTACACTCTTCCACATGGGGGAGTGCAGGGGGGTTACCCCCCTGCACGGATTTGGGGGTGAAGCCCCCCAAGGAAAAATTGCCTTGTAAATGTATATTGTAATTTCATAGTAAATCTGAACCGTTCATTATAAGGTCACAGATCTAACAATAGAATTTATGTTAGGGTTTTTTTCCCTAGGAGGAAACCCTCTTTTATGAGGGAAATGCATTGCAGTTATGTATCATTGCGAATATTCTGTTCTGAGTGAGGAGATTGTGAGATAAAGAAGAGGAAGTTACAATGGGTGTGCTTTAGGTTGTATTCCTTCATTTGCTGGATAATAATAAAGGAAGGATATGAAAATTTCTTTGGTGGACATAGCCCACACTGGGTGAACCACATATATCTGTGTCTCTATTGTATTTTGTATCTTCTGTGTTTTCTTTCCGCATTTGTTCTATTTATTGCTCTGTGATCCTGTTTTTCTGACAACTGGTATTGGAGCGAAAGGTAACTCATAGGAAAAGAGGGTTCCTGGTTCGAGTGGGAGCAATGGAGAAAGATGGAAAGTTTAGGGTCGGGAAATTTAATGACCAAAACCACCAGTTATGGAAGATGTAGATGGAATATTATTTATATCAGAAGGATCTATTCCTACCATTGGGTGGAATAACAAAGAAGCCAACGGCCATGAAGGATGAAGAATGGGAGGTTCTTGACAGAAAGGCACTAGGAACAATACGACTTATCCTGGCAGCATCGGTGGCTTTCAATATTTCAAAAGAAAAGACAATGAAGGAGATGATGAAAACATAGGCTAAACTGTATGAAAAACCCTCGACGTCCAATAATGTATTTCTAATGAAGAGATTATTTAATATGAAGATGTCAGAAGGTGGGTCTATTGCATATCATTTAAATGAATTTAATATGGTTACTAATCATCTAAGTTCTGTAAAAGTGGACTTTGATGATGAGGTCAGGGCTCTTATAATCTTGTGCTCATTGCCAAAAAGCTGGAATGGCTTGGTCATGGTTGTAAGTAACTTTGTCTCTGGTTCAAATACTTTAAAATTTGATGATGTTGTTGGTGTTATCCTTAGTGAGGAAATGCGATGGAAAAACACATGTGAGACATCAGGTAATGCGTTAAACATGGAGAACAGGGGAAGACAAAAGGATAGAGGAAAGGGATAAGGGAACCGCAAGAATTCTAGGAAGAGAAGATCTAAATCTAGATTGGGAAAGATAGAGTGCTGGAATTGTGGGAAGAAAGGACATATTAAGAAAGACTGCAGAGATCGAAAGAAAGAAAGAGATGGACAACATGAGAAAAATCAGGAAGCAAATGTAACAGGTGATGTGTTAAAAGATGATTTGATTCTTTTTGTAGATAATATTTCCGAGTCTTGGGTAGTAGATTTAGGGGCTTCATTTCATGCCACACCCCATAGGAAACATTTTCTAGATTATGTTCAAGGTGATTTTGGATAGGTTCATTTGGTTGATGATGCACCATGCAAAATTGTTGGAATGGGAAATGTAAACATAAAGAAAAGGAATGGAAGACAATGGTTGTTGAAAGATGTAAGAAATGTTCTAGATCTAAGGAAAAATCTAATTTCAATAGGGCAGTTGGAAAGTGAAGGTTGTATATCCATATTTACAAATAAGATGTGGAAGGTCACCAAAGGATCATTGGTGATAGAAAAATGAGAGAAGGTAGGTACATTGTATTTATGTACTGGTAATATTGAATCTTCTATTTCTTTAGCTTCTACAGGAGTGGATACAACACTGTGGAATCATAGGCTTGGACACATGAGTGAGAAGGGGATGCAGTTACTTCACAAAATAATTTTGTTTCCAGATCTTAAACAAATTGATTTGGAATTCTATGAGCATTGTGTTTATGGAAAACATAATAGAGTTAGATTTCTCACAGTTGGAAAAGAAAAGAAGAGTGAAAGGTTAGAGCTTGTGCATACAGATGTATGGGGACCAACTCATATATCATTTCTTGGTGGCTCTCGTTATTATGTTACTTTTATTGATGATGCAACTAGAAAAACTTGGGTTTATTGCATTCGACAAAAATATGATGTTTTTGATACTTTTAATA
>SNQJ01S0025821.1:25421-59719 GCA_010110895.2 Picea sitchensis
GGGTTTATTGCATTCGACAAAAATATGATGTTTTTGATACTTTTAATAAATGGAAAGCTTTGGTTGAGAATGAGACATGAAAAAGGTTGACGTGTCTCAGATCAGAAAATGGAGGTGAATATTGCAGCAAGGAGTTTCATGATTACTGTTCATACCATGGGATTCATATAGAGAAGACAGTTCCAAGAACATCACAAGAAAATGGTATGTCAGAAAGGATGAACAAGACAAAGCATGCAAGGAGTATGAGATTGCATGCTGGTCTACCCTTACAGTTCTGGGCAGATGCTGTAGATACTGTTGTTTACTTAATAAAAATAGGACCTTCAAGCTCTTTGGATGTTGGAATTCTAGAGGAGGCACAAACATGTAAGAATGTAAACTATTCTTTTTTGAAGACTTTCGGTTGTGAAACATTTGTCCATATTGATAAAGAAAATAGAACAAAGCTTGAGGCAAAATTCGAGAAGTGTACATTTATTGGATCTGGTGTTATTATTTTGGTTATCTCTTATGGTTTTATGAAAATCACAAAATCATTAGAAGTAGAGATGTCGTATTCAATGAGAAGGTCATGTACAAAGATCAGTTGCAGGGAAAGATACAAGAAAAATAAAAACCAGAATACACAGTGCTTGATGAGATCAATGAAAAAGAAATTCTAAAGGAACTAGAAAATCAAAATGTACAACAACAGGAGCGACATGTACCTAAAACTCCTACAAGTGTTGTTAAAATATCTACCAGGTTAAGTAGACCCCCTGAATGATACTCTCCTTCATTGTATTATTTATTTTTGATTGATTCTAGTGAACCAAAATGTTATGAAGAGGCAATGCAGGTAGACACCAAAAAAATGTGGGAGAAAGGAATGAAAGAGGAAATGGATTCCTTGGTAATAACCAGACTTGGGATTTGGTTCAGTTACATGCAGGAAAAAAAGCATTACAAAATAAATGGGTTTACAAGTTGAAGGAAGAAGATGGAGGCAAAAAGTGGTACAAGGATAAACTTGTTGTAAAGGGGTTTGAACAAAAGAAAGGTATAAATTTTGATGAAATATATTCTTCTGTTGTTAAAATGACTTCAATTAGGACTATTTTAAGTCTTGTGGCAGTAGAAGATTTACATCTTGAACAATTAGATGTAAAAACAACTTTTCTCCATGGGGATTTGGAGGAAGATATTTATATGCAACAACTACAAGGGTATGAGGTCAAAGGGAAGGAGAATTTGGTATGCATGTTGAAGAAGAGCTTGTATGGCCTAAAGCAAGCTCCAAGGAAGTGGTCTTTGAAGTTTGACAAGTTTATGACATAACACGTTTATAGTAGATGTCATTCTGATCACTGTGTTTGTTTTAAAAGGCTAGAAAATGGAAGCTATATTATCTTGCTATTGTATGTAGATGACATGCTTGTTGCAGGGTCTAATATGCAGGATGTTCTCAAGAAGAAATTAGCTAATTCATTTGTGATGAAGGATTTGGGTGCTACAAAGAAAATCCTTGGTATGAGAATAATAAGAGACAGGAAAAATCGCAAATTGACATTGCCTCAGGGTGAGTACATAGATAAGGTGCTGGAGAGGTTTAGAATGCAAAATGAAAAATTGTTTAGTACACCTTTGGCCAACCATTTCAAATTAACTAAGGAAATGTGTCCCAATACACAAGAGGAGATATAATACATGTCCATGGTCCTTTATTCATCAACAATTAGAAATTTGATGTATGCAATGGTTTGCACAATACCAGATATTGCACATGCAGTGGGAGTTGTGAGCAGATATATGAAAAATCCAGGTAAATAACGTTGGGAGGCAATAAAGTGGATTCTCAGGTATTTGAGAGGTACTACTACTCATGCATTATGTTTTGAAGGTTCAGAGACTGTTCTACGGGGATATGTTGATTCAAATATGGTAGGTGAAAAAGATAGTAGGAGGAGCACCACAATGTATGTTTTTACTGTAGGTGGAAAAACAATAAGTTTGATTTCAAAATTGCGAAAGGTTGTTGCACTTTCAAGAATAGAGGCAGAGTATGTTGTTGCTACAAAGGCTAGTAAAGAGATGATTTGGTTACAGAGGTTTATGGAGGAATCAAGAAAGAAGCAAGAGAATAGCAGGTTGTACTGTGATAGTGAGAGTGCTATTCATCTTGTAAAGAACTCAACCTTCCATTCGAAGAATAAGCATATACAACTCAGGTACCATTTCATACAATCCATCTTGGAAGATGGACATTTGAAGTTGTAAAAGATACACACTAAGGGAGTAACCAGGGATAAACTAATTTCTTGCTCAGTTTCAGTTGGTCTTCAAGCATGAAGACGAAGATGAGAAATTTTCCAGGTCCAAGTAGTGTCATAGTCCAACAGATACAACAATGATGGAGTTGTTGAGATCAGTCTCCAAGTGGGAGATTGCTTGTTGTGGAGCCTGATTATCTTCCTGATTCAAAGATGTTTTTTTTCATTCGTGTTTATACCCCATGAAGACTTTACACCCCAAAAGAATGTACATTCCTCCATGTAGGGGAGTGTAGGGGGGTTACCCCCCTGACGAGGTTTGGTGGGGCTATCCCCCCAGCTGGGGGGTCTGGGGGAAAGTGGGCCCTCAAAGAAAAAATTGCCTTGTAAATGTCTATTGTAATTTCTTAGTAAATCTAGACCGTTCATTATAAGTTTGTAGATATGATAGTAGAAGTTATGTTAGGGTTTTTTTCCCTAGAAGTCAACCCTCTTTTATGAGGGAAATGTATTGCAGCTATGTATCATTGCGAATATTGTATTCCGAGTGAGGAGACTGTGAGAGAAATAAGAGGAAGTTACAACGAGTGTGTTGTAGGTTGTATCCCTTCATTTGCTGGATAATAATAAAGGAAGGACCTAGGAATTTCTTTGGTGGACGTAGCCCACACTGGGTGAACCACATATATCCGTGTCTCTATTGTATTCTTTATATTCTATGTTTTATTTCCGCATTTGTTTTATTTATTTCTATGCGATCCTGTTTTTCTAACACTATAAGTTGATTGCAGGTCATTTATACAAATTAGGTGCAGATGGAATTCTGAGAAGATGTGTGATGGAGCATGAACGCTCCATGGTGTTAGTAGAAGCACATGAAATTATAGTTGGAGGGAACTATGTAGGAAGCCTACAACATAGAAGGTGTTGTGCGTAGGATTATGGTGGCCTACAATACATAAGGACACAAAGGAATACTATCAGACATGTGATGTCTATTAGAGGATGGGAAAACCATCCAGAAATGATGAAATTGCACTTATGCCCCAAGTAACTTTATAGGTATTTGATAAATGGGTTGTGGATTTGATTGGACCCATTAAACCACCAACAAGGAGGTCAGGAGCTAGATACATCATCACTGCAACATAATACTTAACCAGATGGGAAAAAACAACCCTAGTAAAGGATTGCAACACAATTTCTCTTTAAGAACATGGTGAGTAGATTTGGATGTCCGGGAATTTTGTTGAGTGATCAAGGAACTCATTTTATTAACAGTACAATCAAAGATATGACATAAGAATTCGAGATACATCATCAGAAGAGCACACCTTACCATCCCCATGAAAATGGTACAGTAGAATCTTTTAACAAGATTCTAGAAAATGCATTGACAAAGATTTGCAATGTGAATAGGGATGACTGGGATTTGAAGGTATCAACAATATTATGGGCTTACATGAGTACATGCAAAAATCTTACAGGACATACACCATTGGATGGGCAGGAAGCAGTGGTCCCATTGGATTATTTAGTACCTATTATGCATATCGTATCAATCACCAACATGAAAGAAGAAGGTGTTGTGAAATAAATATTGGATCAATTGATGGAGCTGGAAGAAGACATACTTTTAGCAGGATTTCACCAGGAGGTACATAAAGTGAAGGAGAAATCTTGGCATGACAGACACATAAAGAAGAAAAACTTTAAGGAAGGAGATCTAGTTCTCCTCTATGACAACATGTATCTACAAAACCCTGGGAAGTTCAGGATGTACTGGTTAGGGCGTTATCAGGTAGAGGCCATAACAAATGTAGGTGTTATGAAACCAAAAGATCTTGCAGGAAAGAATATCAGAGGACTAGTGAATGACATTCGACTGAAGCTGTATCAAGACAGTCGACCTAATAACCTGAGGTAAAAATAGAGAGAGAAGGTATGATTGTACATATTGTATATAATAGATGTTAGAAGAAAAAGACAAAATTCCATAAAAAGAAGAATGTAACAAAAAGAAAAAAATATAGGAGAATATTAGAGGTTTTGATGTAATATAATTGTTAGCATTAACAATGCACCGCATAAAAACTAGTGTTGAAGACATTGCGCGCAAAGTCGTTGACGGATACAAAAATGGGAGCGCGCAGGAAACAGTGAAAAATTTAAAACTATCAGTGCGAAACAACTGTCAGTATGTCATCCTACTATAAAGGTAGAAAAATGGGGAAAATGCAGTCATTTGTGTTTGTTGCTAAGGAGAAGAACAAAGAGAGAAATTTAAGCGTGACATAGTGAGAATTTGGGAGAGCAGGGCTAGAATTATAGATCAACAGTGCAGATCTTAGCAAGATGTCTCCACCACAAGTTGGAGCACCAAGAAGGGTCGGTCAAAACATGAGAAGCAGCGCTTGGGTGCTGCAACCGGAGACACAAGACATGCTGACAATTGTTGATGTTGATGAAATCCATACGCCGAAGTATGAGCCAACTAGCATGTAAGTGGAGGAGGGAAAAAACCTATCATAGGAGGCCAGGAAACTTGAGGAAGACGTGTAAAGGACAAAGTTTGACACGTTGAGAGGGAAAGAGCCACAACAAGAAGAACAAGCCATGGGTTCAGCACAGAAGGGCCTAGAGCCGGAAGAAGAGTAAGAGGGTGTACCAGAGTTCGGGGCATCATCCCTACAAGGGAAGAAGAAAGCTCGAGCTGAAAGAAGTGTGCAAGGCATACCACACACATGCAGAGTTGGCAATATTAATGCCAAAAATACCAGAGGGAGTAAAAGAAGATGATTAAATGATAGGAGGAGTAAACACTATGAAGTACTCAGACCACGACGTAGCAAACATAGTCAAATTCCTAGATTTGACGCAACATAATTACATGGAAAGTAGAGGAAAGGGCTCATCAGGTGCACCATTGTTGGAGCCCGCGCAATGGATCTCAGAGATATACAATACAATGATTAAGAACCTACTTGATACACCGCACTTTTGGCGCGGTAAACATATTAATGGATGTGTGAAACAACTCCTAACAAGGGTACATGGAGGAATTTTGTGGATGGATATTCCAGTGTCTATCAATGTGGATTTAATAGCAGTGATTACTGGGATACCCAAGGATGGGGAGAAGCAAGAACAATATCTGGAGGATAAAACTAAGGAAAAGGCCATCTTCGACGAAATCAAGGGTGGAACAGATAGGCTTGGAGGGGGGAGAAATATTGAAACCTCCAGTCACCATGTAGATGGTAGAAGCCATGGCAGAGAAGAGAAACCAGGCTCAGGGGCAGTGCCAACGAGCAACAAAAATGTATGAAGAATTGGCACAGGCAGTGAATATGCAAGAGTCAGCGAGTGACTTAGGATGAGTCATGATGTCAGTGTTGGGGGCTTGTTGGAGCAGGCCAATTTTGGAAGAAAATCAAGGAAGTTCGAAGAAATCAAGGTAGCGTTGGAAAATGGGGAGAGCGTCAGAAATAAAGGAAAAGCAATGCCAAAAATAGAGGAAAGTTAGCGCCGAGGAAAAACAGTTACAAAGTGGACAAACTGCTCCGGAACAGTTGGAAAGTGGACACACACCGACTTGGAGAATGGTTGGATCATGGACCAGCCGAGATTGAGTAGTTGGAAAATGGAAAATGGTTGGAAAATGGATTTGTCCCATTTTTGGCATATGTAGAATGTATTAGGATTGTGAAAAGAGTTAGTTCGGTTGTTATTCATTGCTTGGTTGGGTTTTTGGTTAGAAATTCTCCATTTTGTGAGGACTATTATGATCTATGGAGATTGATTGTAATGGAGGAAGGAATGTACATTGTGCGACACTAGAATTTTGCATGAATATTAATAAAGAGATGAAGTGACTCATCTTTGTGGACGTAGCCCCAGGAGGGGGTGAACTGCGGTATATATGGGTTATGTGTGTATGTGTGCATTATTTTTGATTATATTTTCTTTAATGAGTTTTATGATGAACATGCTAGAATGGTAAAGGAAATAATACTACGCACTAAGGATAAACTAATGAATTCTGTAGAACAACACTAAATGGATGAATGTCATAGTTAGTATTCAGATCTGGATCTTATGTTGCTGTAGATGAATATATGTCCGTTGGTATATGCTGTTATAATGGTTAATTGATTTTTGTTGGAATAGTTGTGTCAATGGTCAGAACTAACATCCAGTTAGAGTTAGCATAATAAATGGGTATTCGAGGGTTAACAAGTGAGTATATCTAATGCCCCTGATAGGTAAAGACATCCCATCCCATCGTTGCAGACATCTGAGTCCTGCAACCACCCATTGAAGCCATCTCAGGTGAGACTGCACAGTGCATTTTGTGCGCTGTGTTGCCTTCTGGTATCCAGAAGGGCCGATGGTAGAAGGGAATTTGGTAATCCTATAGTTAGAACCTGGGTCAGCCCATAAAAACCAACAGGATGTAAGGTCTTTGACTAGAAGGACATCAAGACCCTCTCCCAAGTCCTCAAGGAGATGGAATTTGGGCTTGTTACGACACCCAAGATTCACACATGTTGGGAAAGTAGGCACCTTGGGCGTGTGAACATGCCAAGGGGCTTGCCCAAGCATGAGACAAAGCATGAGGTGGAAGCAACCAAGAGAAGGAGGTCACCAAGGTTGGGGCATCTCGATCCCAAGGGACATGATGGTTGATAGGCGCACATGTTCATTTAGGCACACCGAGTTTGTGAAGGGGCACAATGATTTGTTTGTGTGTGATGGTTCATGAAGGGGTGCGACACACCCAAAGGATGCAATGACTTGTGATGGTGACCATTGGAGTCCATATAAGAGAACACAGGCGCACAACCAAGGAAGGATGTTTTGAAGAGAAAGATCAAATCTACAATTCTGAGGTAGACTTGGATGAAGATGTAACACACCCGACCCCATAGATGGATTCTACTCACCTTGGGCTCTCCAATGACTGTGACCATGCCCAAATCCGATCTATGGATCTAAAGTTACAACCTCCCTAAGTTTCAAGGCTCTCATTGTCAAAATCCACCTTACTTCCATGTGGATTCCTGCCACTGGTACCATCTGATGTGGCATTGGCATGGCACCGATATGGCACCTACCCCTAGCTCATGGCTCAAAGACTCCAACTTCACAAAAAATTTCTTCTTCGTCGTCTGGTTCTATCTCCCATAAGATATCCTTTACCCCGATCTACCCTATTCTATCGATGATCACTCTAACGGGTTCAATACTTGGATTTGACGGCTCTCTGAACTTGGCCTATAACAACTTTGATCGTGTCGTAGCCTCTAAATTGAATGGTTGTTAATGTCTGCCCCACTAGTTCTTTTATTTGGTGAGTAGGTGGGTCCTATGACAAATCCACAGCTGAGATCTCATATTTCTCGCTAGTCAATCAACGACAGTGGTTTAATCTCAATATCTCGTCGTTGTTGACACATGCTCCTATCTACACTTTTGGACCCATGCTCAATATCCTCCAATGAACGATTGAGATCTAACAACATCTAGATCTGATAATCTAGATTTTAGTTGAATCCACAAGGGCTTCTAGACCCTTTCGGACCACTCTCGTCTCATTGGCTACTCAGCTGGTGACACATACCACCACTATAGACACGGTAGCTTCCCTACTGTCCCTCCATGTAACCATGACACCATAATCCCCATTCCACTCTTATACGAGGCCTATGACAATCTACGATGGAGATCAACTCTCACCTATATAACAATCAACAAATCTCATTTCTCTTAAGTACCTTCGTCATCGTCGATGATCCTTGGAACCATCGTCCCACTTCGCCAACCTCCTATACCCTGACAATGATGTGACTGGTACCAACGGTTCATATCTTTCTGAGGTCACTCCCGACAGATCAGTGATCCTCATTTTGTCTCAAGGACTCAACCTCTTGAAGAATGATACCGATCCACTCATTGCAACATCCAACGACTGACAATGGTTTTGGGACTTCTTCGTTGTTGGCCATCTCTCTTTCTCAACCCCATTTCTCAAGATTCCCAATGATCCTACCTTTGAACATAAGGATGTGATCCATGCATCGCACATAATCTGTTGGCAATATGGAAATACATGTTGGCATTGATGGCATTGGCATTAACAATAGATCTGTGCTGATGATAATAGCATTGATGGCATTGGAATTGACAATAGATCTATGATGATGATAATAACATTGATGGCATTAGCGTTGACAATATTGACTCTACTGCATAATCATGACTGGAATAGGGATACTAATTTTTCATACATTTCAAATGTGTTGACATTATGGTGACTGTGATGACATTGACAATGTTACATATATTTAAATCTGAACATCTAAAATAGAGAAGAATATGTTGACATTATGTTGCCTATGATGACATGTCTATGTTGACAGAGCCATTGATGAGGCAGTATGATGGAAAATATTATGGCTGTAATTGATAGATAAGCAATGTGCATTGGGCATGTAAAATGACATAAGTAGTGATGTATGTTGAATTGCTGACCGTGATGGTTATGAGGGTCTCTATTATTACAAGCCCTGTGATGTGCCTGGAAGACAAGGGTTGGATTTGCCTAGGATGTGACTTAAAAATTGACTGTCAAAGAAACAAAGCCTTGATGCTGATGCAAACTTCTACAAGTTGCAAGATGATGCTACATGATCAAAGTCACCATGACTAAAACCAGAGACCATGTCGATCAAGTTTGTTAACTTGTTAACGATTTTAAACATCGATAGAAATCTCAGAGATTGAATGAAAATGATGCAATTGAAGTTAAACAATGCAAACATAACTGCAGAGATCGAAATCGAATCGACAAGAAAATCAGAGGATCGATTTCAATCATATAGGAACAAGAATGAAGAGTTAAAGGCGAAGTCTCAGAAACCGTCCGATCAAATGATCAACATTGGCAATTTATTTTCTGATTGGGATTTATCCCACATTGGCAACGAGGCATGGTTCATATGAGTTTATAAAGACCACCCTCACTATACCTATTCGACGTGTAGTGAAAAGGTATGGCGAGGGCTCTAGGTGCTTGAAATTCACATGAGGATCACCAGCCTAGAGCCCAAGATGACCTGTCAGGCCCCCTATCTTTTGGAAGAAGTGACAACAATTGTTGATTTACTGAGGAGATGATATCGTCCGTTGGATTAATATTTTTTTAATACACTGTTGGCACGACGGTCATATGGGTGATCAAGGGTTTATAACTTGTTAGTTATTTTTAGTTGGTGAAACTTGCAAAAATAGAGAGACTTCTATGCATATCGATAACTTTGGCATAATGCCAATGTTGGAGGATTCCTAAGTTCAAATGTTTGTGAATAAACATTCAGATGTTGAGACCACTGTTCTTGTTAGAGTTTTTGGCATACTGCCAATTATGGAGGTTTTCCAAAACTAGTTAAAGACCCGCACAACACAAACACAAAGACAATGACTCAGATAACATCATATTATTCGATGAAAGCCATGGTGTGATAACTACAATTCATAATTGATATTAAAATAATAATTTAGATGCTTAAATCCTAAAAGTATCGATTTAAGGAAGTATTGTGATGTTTGTTAATATTTGTATTACACATTAACACAATCATTAGACTTGATATATAGATCAAAGAGATGTGTGGTTATGAAAAGTCATGTTAATGACCGTGTTACTTAAAACAAGGGTTATGTAATCTTAAATGAAGAGATGTGATGTTCATGAAAAGTTGTGAAATTGAATGAACAAACATGTTGTTTTGATGAAGAGTTATGTTGAAGACATTTATAAGTGTGCTGAGATGTGAAGCAATTTGTGGGACTACAGCAGAGACATTGAAGATCAAATGCAGAAAGAGACACATAAACAATCATGATATCCAGTGCATGATACAAAATATTTCTGGATTTATGAACAGAGGGTGGCTGGGAGGTGCTAGGGCAGGTTGGAGCCTGCAGGGGAGTAGATGCTTCCTTGTCAGTTGTAGTTGACTAAATAGGGGGTTGTAGCCTCCTACCAGTTGGAGCTGGTGAATAGGGGTGTGGGTGCATCCTGATCAGTGGGTGATGATCTAAAGAGGAAGAAAACATCTTCCTTCTATTGTAACTTGTAAAACAAAACAGTTAATAGAAAAGTGTTTGTAGTTTTCCCAATTGGGTTCCATGATAAAACATTGTGTTCAAATTTTGTTTTCATTTCTGCATTACATAATTGAGAAAAGTAAAAATTTGATAAAATTATTGTGTCACTGATTCACCTCCCCTCTCAGTGACAATAAATGATCCTTCATAATCAACAACTGAGCTTTTCCCCTGTCAGAACATAGGGTTTCCACTGGCTAACTGTTTGAAAATCAAGAGTCAACTAATTTCAAGGATTCTTCAAGGCTCTGGATAGATCTTCAAGAGTCAGAAAACCTCTCTAAGACCATCAAAGGCCTTCCAACCTCATTAAATATGAACTTATTATATATCTTGCAATATTTCCACATAAATATCGATACTTCCTCAAGAGTCAAGGTCCTCTATTCCTCACAGGGACCTCCTAGACCTCAGGGCACTCACATCATCACCAGTAAAGGATGTTTTTGTTCATATCCTGCAAACACTCCTTCAAAGATGAAAGGTTCTCAGGGACACAAACTGTCCATACTTGTTCATTTTCATAACTTAACAGATCAAGTAAAAACCATAACATACATATTCCAATCACTCAGGGGTTCAATTAATTTATTATAAGCATTCACATTTCCCAGTTAAATCATACAGATACATGTATACATCATTCATACACAAATTAAATAGACCTAGCTAAATACTCATTTGATTAGGGAAATTTCCAACACCAACTGACTGAGAGAGGACACTTTTCCTCCCAACCTTAGGCTATACTATAGAGTGCCTTAATACATTATTCCACACATGTGCCAAGCCATGATACCACAAGGGGAATGATTCAATTGGTTTCCAATCTTAATATGATCTAGGAAGGTTACTCTCCTTCCTCCTTTGACAACAACATAAGTTGCCCCCTTACCATTGAGCTCAGAGTCTCTACAGGTTTATCAGGTATTTTATCAACTGGATTTCCTCTGCACAAGGGAGTTCCTTCTCTACTATACAATTCCTCGATGACCTCCCCTTACCAGTGACAATTTATATCTAGGAAGTACCAAGATGTAGCCCTCTTTTGCTCTAGTCAGGATCCGAGTTTTCTCTATTTCAGGGTGATCATCAATAAATTAGACAATCTTCCTATTTTATTCAAGGAAATCTCTCTCTTCTCTTCAACCTGTTCTCATGAACACCTCTACTCAGTGCACCGTTGCTTCGTGAGCCTTCTTCTCACTCGTTCCTTCCCAGGTTCTTGTCTTCTTGAGCTGCTTCGTGCTCTGTTCTATGATTCCACTCTTGGAGACTAATTTTTCTCTTTCATGCGTGTTTCCCTTTACTTTGCGTGTGCACTTCTTGATAATGTCCCCACATGTCTCTCTCCGTTGGTCGTCTGGTCTGTTGGTGTCTTTCCACCTTTGGTCTCTTTCCCCCAATCCTTTTGGGATTCTTGTGACTTCTTGCAGACACAACCTATAGCCTATAGTTCCCATCCTGAAGGGGAAATCCGTGGTTTCCTCTCTGTCAATTCATCCAATTGATCCTTTCCCTCTTCAAGAGACCAAATTGTCCGCAGTTATTAACTGCCTCAACCAATGATTTGATCTCCATAATTGGGCATGTGGTTTCCTGTTGATTCGAGTACGCTGATAGGTGTATGCTTATGCTTTGCAAGCATAAGTTGGGTTGCTAAAAAATCTTCCTATTTTCTTCATAAAAACAAATCAGCTCCACCTCACCCAACCACTCAATCAATCCCTACTTCATCAATTCCCACTTGTGTATCATGGACAATACTTTCAAGGCTATTCCCTCCCAATCAACTATTCAGTGTTTTCATTAATTAAAACACAATTACATGCTTCATAATCACATCATATAAAGTCTTAGCATAAGTACAGTCTTCGGGGAAAACATGGTGTTACGGAAGAGAGGTGATCTCCCTCAAGGAGCCAATTCACTCGACTTGGGTGGAATTGTGCTGCCTTGAGGTGATTTTGTGGAAAGAGTTGGACGACCTTATTTTGGGTTGGGTTTGGGGAATTCTTGTTGTAGGTCTGGGTGATACAACTATGAGACAAAACCACAAGTCTATGTAAAGTATTGTGATAGAGAAGGGACAACAAGTCTGTGGTGGGCACATATCTGAGGTGCACTGCAAGAGTTGCGAAAGTTGTTATGATAGACGAGTCTTGATGTGATGAATTTGTGTATGAGTGTCTTGGTGGAGTGAGGCGAGTCATGTGACTCTACCCAAGTTGTAAACTGAGCCGATATTGCTCATATTGTAACTATTTTGCAATAATAAGACTTAGTCGGGTGTTAGGCACGTCTTGTGTCACCCACACTATATCTATGTGTCTCTTGTTTGTTTCACAAGTGTTATCTTCATTTCATGGATGTATACTTAAATGACTAAGTGTTAAGACTGTTAACAAATTTTCTAAGTATATAAGAGAGTTGCACTAGAGTAGGAGTGTGACTCGCTCGTAGCCTAGAATGGAGTGTGGGTATGCCCTAGGTGAAGATGCATAGTCCAGATGAAGTATCCTTGGTGTTTCCAAGCAACCAAGTAAGAAATATCACGGTGTCGCATGCCTTCAAGAGGTGCACGATCACAAGTTTTTGGAAAAAATCCTATGGGGACATGACAACTAGGAGGTTTAGAGCAGTCCTTGATAGCTTTCTAAATGCTTATGGGGGAAAGTAAACAATCTCAAAAGTCAGATATATGGATGGAATGTTTTAGAGAAGCGAATTCAATTTATCTCAAATATCAAGTTTCCCTAGTATGGAATCTTGGACCACCTTTAAGTATATGGGAATTTCAGTCTCTCTGCACAATCCCACCTCATAGGCATGTCAAGGAACTTTAAATAATATGGAAAAGTGAATTAATCAAAGGGGATTTACATGTTTGAATCCAATGGAAAAAATAATTTGATAAGATAAAATTGGTGTGTTCATCTTTGCCAATATATCAATGCTCTACCCCGCTAGCTCCAAAAAAGAATTATGAACCAAAAACGCATTATGAACCAGAACAAAAAGAGGATAAGAAAATTTTTGTGAGAAGGGAAAAAGACTAATTCCAAGAAGTTTCATTTAATCAATTGGAAAACATTTAAAGATACTAGAAATAAGGGAGGGTTGGCAATTTGAGATCCCGTGTTCATGAATATGGCCATACGTTTATACACTTTAAGATAGACATAGATCCTTACAATTTTCCCTATTCTTGATAAGAGCAAACAACAATTTGAATAAAAAGTATAGCGAGCAACACTTAAGTTTACTACCTAAAAATGTTTTGTAATATTTTATACTAACTCTTTAGTAAGTTCCATAAATCATGCATGTAAGTTTCCTACCTATGAATTCTATTCTATAATAAAAAAGTGTTGCATGGCAGCGTAGTCCCTGCCAGGTTGGAATGGGAATAAATTCACTGCCACAACGGGACCACGTACAGACACAGAGGATGACTTTGTGGCAGCGTGTCACTGGCCAGTCACAAGATATTTGTCTTGTAGATGACCCCTCATGTTAATATGCGAACAAGGAATTTTTTTCCTGGGGTGTATATAGTTTAAACATGGTACTTAGAAAACTTCTGTCATAAACATTCAAATACAATAGGATATTAAACAAAGGTTGGATCTGTTCCATATTTCTGAAGCAACAAAGGTTCCCGTTTTCTTTGAAATCTATCAAAAATCTAGAATCTGTTCCATATTTCTGAAGCACACACATTAAAAATTCAAATACAATAGAATAGGCATAAAAGTAAAATATATTAAAGTAAAATGAAATGAAATGGTCACAATATCTTTCAAAGTATTTGAAGATGAGTAGGCATGAAAATGTTGCAGATAACAACACTAAAAATAACTTCGAAGTATGTGTGTATCATATACAATTTTTTTGATAGTACATGAAAGATTTAAGATTTAAAAAAGTGCTATGATGTTGGTATTTGAATGTCTTGCAACAAAGGTTCTTGGACACAAAACATTTAGCATTCCCGAATTAGTTTTCTTTGAAATTTATCAAAAAAAATTCCCATATTTTTGTTTATGTTCCAAACATTCAAACACAATAGAATATTAATAATGTCTTGCAACAAAGATTCCATTTTCTTTAAAATTTATCAAAGTTCCATATTTATGAAGCATACACATTAAACATTCAAATACAATAGAATACTAATAATGTCTTGCAACAAAGGTTCCTGGACACAAAGAATTTAGCATTCCTGAATTAGTTTTCTTTGAAATTTATCAAAGATTAATAATCTCCGTTACATATTTATGGAATCTGTTCCATATTTATGGAAATTTAAATGTGTTGGTCATATAGACTGGGATTGAAGCTCCCATGGACCATAAACAAAATAAGTACAATAATTAGGAATGTATAAAGAAGAAGTGCGTGACGGTAGAGAGGAAGACCTGAAAAGAAGAAATTGGAAGTTATGAGTGTTTGGTTAGAGTTTTATGTTTATAGAGGTATAATAACTGGATTGATAAAGAAAACAAGATGACATTAGTATAGACTTACTATGAATCCGATACGTTTTTGTTGCTATCGTCGACGGTCACTGGAATCGTGTCAACCAGTTGTTTACCTTCCTCGATGAGGTTGTCCATTCTCTGTTGGAACCATTCTTCAATGTAGCTTCTCATGGGGGCCACATTGATTTCATCCTGAATTTCTATGTCGAAAAGGTCGTTTTCTAATTTCCTTAGATCCATTGAAATACTATGCAGTCTCTGTTCAATTTCTTCATTGTGTGCCGAATAGTCCAGTACCCAGCTCTCGAGCTCATCTACATGATATTCAAGGATGCTGTAAAATTTTTCGAAAGACAACCCCTTTAAAATATCAAGTAGTTCATCAAAGGCTTGTTTGGTCATTGACAAGGATTTGAGAATTAAGTTTAGGTCTTGAGCCACGTTGGTACTTCCAGCTAAGTCTATTTGGATCAGATTTGTGAATAATTCTTCCTTTTCTAATATGTCTTGTTTACATGATTCGACAATGAGCTCTAGGTTCTTAACTTTATTTTGCCAACATACTTTTAATTTTTTGGTCTGCTTTGGGGAGGGGAGATTCTCTTGTCTTATTTTCAGATCCAAGGTGTTGATGGCATGGTTGGAAAAATGGGTTAGCACCTGTTCACAGAAACATTGATCATTTTTTAAATTCGCCTGCAAATGTTCGTGCAAATAATTTTCCCTCTTTCAGAAGGAAGCTATATTTTGTGATGTTTCCCAGGCTTAAATAACTAGATGCATTATTTTCTTGATGTTATTCTCTACAAGGGATCTAGAAGATGCAAGGAGGGTGGAGGATACTTTTATCTTGGCTGCAGTGGTAGCAGACACACTTTTTTCTAAAGGACTGGCAAACTCTGGGGTAGAAATGAAAACCTCCTCAAATTCCTTGACGCGGTCTTTCAGTCTGGCATTCTCCACCTCAATTCCTCCAATGGAATCATCAAGAGCATCACCGACTATGTGGTGAAATAGGGATATTTGGGACGACCACATTTTCCTAAAGTTAATCTTTGTGCGAGATTTGCCTTTCCTATTTGTTACATCTCTCTTTTCAGTGGACATATTTTTAGATTGGCTGTAAAAAACAATGCTCTGGAATATGAAGAATTCATCTTCGTCAAAAATGTCGGTCTCAGCTATTTCCATTGCGGACGGACCAACTTTGTGCAAGTGCTCAGTTCCACTTTCAAGTTGCATCTGTTCACTTTCAATTTTGGGTTCGTCCGCCTGCCCTACACTATTTTTTCTCTTCTTCGTCAATGGAAATTTGTGAGAACTATCAATTTTTATGCGAGGAGGGCTCTTATATCCTCCTCCGTTTGAATATTTCTGGGTTTCTTTCTTACTGGGGTGGGCCATTGAAGCGATGCTTTGTGATGTCGTGCTCTTGGGAGTGCTAGCGGGGGAATGTGCACTCTTCTCACCAGATACTTTTCCTTGTTGTCTGTACAATTCAGTCATTCTTTACAATGTCTCTATGTCACATTCGCCAAAAGCAGGATTGTTGTCGTCACTGTCCCTGTCTTCGCTCAGGCATCTATGGATAAAAGAGATGCTAAAGCCAAGTGCTAGTAAATTTTCTCGAAAAATCCCATTAGGGCCGAACCCTTTTATCATTTCAACATATGTTAGATTCAATTTCTTGAAATGGCATGTGAATTCGTCAATCTTGTTGATGTTTCTGCACACGAAGTCCCCAACTTTCCAGGGCAGAGGAATGGACTGTTTTGTTTTCTTATCATGGAAAAAATGAAACCAATGGTTGTGTTGCCTTGCTATTTCTGCAACAAACATCTCTTCCGTGATGTGGCATGGAAGGAAAGTAGGATTTTTCTGTGAGCGAAAGACCATTAGTACACTGTGATTTTATTGTTGTTCAAGTGTGCCCTTCCTGTTCAAAAACTTGGTTGCCTGGCCAGACATCCGCAGAGCATCCTTCCCTAACAATAAATCTTTGAAAATTGAGACAAAGTCATTAAAAAATTCATAAAAACAATGGGAGGCCTTGTGCCTCCACAGGGCCTGGTACAAGAATGTTACTGGGTCGAATCCACAGTTTATTTTCTTGGAAAGAGATAGTTTTGGAAATGGACAATAATGCAGTATTGAAAAAATCAAGTAGGATGACATATAAAATTTATTCAATTCTTTGAATCGTGACAACTGGGAACAAATTTCAATGGAAATTAACTTCCCGCAATCGAAAATGAATTATTCCTTGACTGTGAAGTACAAAATATAAATAATTATACGAGAAACGCTTGCCGTGGATGCCTGTCTCGTTATTCTTGTAAACAACCAAGCAATTTCCCGGAATGGATTTCTAAAGGAACTTACCTACAACTTTGTGATATCTTCAGGAACTGCTATCAGGTCTTCAAGGAACTCAACTAAGATGTCCAACCCGTTATCATGTTTTTATAGGAACTTCTTGTAGTCTTGTCCTCTGAAGGTCAATGTTGGCTCTGACAATTTTAACATCTTGCAAGGGACCTGAGGTGACAAAGAAACATGAGAATGGTCGCGCAGTGGAATAATTTTTTGGCTTGGAATATATTTTTCAGTGCACCAAGAGACCACCTCCTTACAGTCAAAAACCTCAGGGACGTAGCCTACACGAGCGATTCTAGAGGTCCAAATCAGTTTATTCTGGGCAAAACGAGATGAATAGTAAAAGTATGCCCTGGACCACTGGAAGTTCTGGTCCTAATGTCTGAAGATATTTATTGTATCTCCACAAAACTTTTATCGACCTGCTGCCATAAGTTTACAAGAACATTTGTTTGCTCCAAACGATGAATGAAATGGAAATTCGGAAGGGATAATATAACGCTGCACAAATCTTGGTCCAAATGCGTGTGAATGGGAGATATCCTTGAGACTTTCGCTCATTAATGACAATTTTGACGGCTATTGCATGATGCATTGTTAACATTAAAGACTAGTAATTGCACACATAGAAGTGTGAACATGGTAGATACGACAATGAGCGATTAAGCATTGTAGATTTATTGAACGAGCCAATGCAATGACTTGTGTTTGAGATGGACAATCAGAAGGGACAATATAACTCTTCGTAGATCTTGGTTTAATGCGTATTAATGGGAGATCTCCTCCAGCGTTTCACTCATTAATGACAATGTTGACGGTTCCTGCATGCTGAGCTGTTAGCATGAAAGGTTTCTAATTGCATATTAAGAAAGAAGTACGAAGACCGCGGGGACGAGAAAGAGAAGTTAAGGAGTGTCTAGTTATGGAAAGCGGTTGGGTGGGCTTCAAAATAGGGTTACAAGGTACAAATGCTCGAGGTGAGGGCGTGAGGGTCAAATTGTATGTCTCGAAACTTTTTGAGTGCAATACACGTAACAATGAAAAGGATATGATAGGAAAATCTAAAGGGAAATTTGTATATCACGGAAGTCCGAGTAATGTTTGTAAGACACGAAAAAATGGATGTGCAAACGTGATCCCGCCTATCCGGGAACCCACAATCGAAAAAAGTGGCTTAAGTATGGAATAGAGAAATGGCTGGGCAGATTCGTTTTCACTAATATATTGAAACTTGTAATATATATCCCATAAAGAGAAAATAAGAGAAGATAAATTAATTTAAATTCGATGAGTCGATCTTTAATTAAATTTCACTATCTCGTTGACACTTTTGATTGTTAATGGCGGTCAATACAGATGTTGCATGATGAACTATTAGCAGTAAACCTTGGTTGAGCACAGTAAACAATGCCTAATAATTAGAGATTTTGTGAACCCGCCAACCCGAAGAACCGCGATAGAGATTCCATGAAATGGGCAAGTATGGAAAGACATCGACGAGCCTCATAATCAAGGCGACAATGGTTCCCCAGGAGATGTGACTTCCCGAAGGTCAAATTGTATGTTCTGGGACTTGAATGAAAAATGTGTACCACGAAAGAGAGGATGGTCATTAATGACATGTTTAAGGTTCATGCACAATGAAGTTATGGAATTAAATCTTACTAATTGCATTTCCAAAGAGAATTAGGAAGGTGGCGGGGACACATAACAACACACATGGAATAGCTAATTATCGAAAGCGGTTGGTGACGTTTCGAAATAGGGCTACAAGATACATCCAACAGAGGTGAGGGCCCGAGGGTCAAATTGTATCTGTCGGGCATGATGATACTTTCCTATGGACAAACTGTATATCGTGAAACTCTGGGTATTGCTTGCTAGTCATGGAACATTGGAAACACAATCCTGAGCCCGCCAGTCCGGGAACCCGCAATAGAAAAAATGTCTAAGTATGAAACGGGATACACAGTAAATGTACAATGTCATGGAAATATAGCCAACTTGGGGCTAAGTATTGAAAGGAATGACAGACGACTGGGCTCGTGACGGGGCATTCCAACGGACAAATTGTATATCCCGGAACTCTGGGCACTGTTTGCAAGTTGAGGAATATTCCAAACACAATTTTGAGGCTGTCAATCCGAGAATCCGCAATCGAAAAAGTGTCCAAGTATGGAATAGGGAAACGATGATCCAAACTTGTTTTCACTAATATATTGAAATTTTAGCTGGCAAGATCTTCTTTGCATGTTTCTTGACAAGTTCTATAGGGATGGTTAGTCCTCGAGACTTCATCTTATTAATGATGATCCTTATGGTTGTTGCATGATGGAGATTTAGTATTAAACCTTTGCTGTTGCATATTTGGAAAGAACGAGGATGTCCGGAACAGGAAACAGTGACTAAGAATTGGAGATTTCATGAACCCGTCTACAGGAGGATCCAAAATAGGGTGACAAGGTCTCCCCAGAAGACGTGAGGCCCCTGACGGTTAAATTGCATCGCTCAAAAAATTTGAATGCATAATATGTAACATAGAAGAGGGGACAATGTCAGAATCTGATAGTCAATTTGTATATCGTGGAGGGTCGAACGCCAACTGTTTCGTAGAAGTGTGTTCAGTTGTCACTAGTAAGAGCATAACTAATGTATATTAGGAAGGACAAGAAGTTAGTGGGGATGGAAGGCAATGACATATACTTTGAAACATTTGTGAGCCATGGTAGAGTGAAGCTTGCAAGTTCGAGGAGTCTACGGTGGAATTGTAGATCATAAAAGTTTTGAGTGCAAGATGTATATCACATAACAAGAAGCAACAGAGTTCGAAAGTGCCAACCCGACAACCGCGGCCATAAAATTGGCTAAGTATGGAAAGGAACAACGGTCGTTCGGATTCATCATGCGAGGATATAGATGGAGATGAAGATATGACAACCCACCAACGATGGAATCCGCGATCATAGAAAGGCGACTAAGTATATAACCAGAAAGCGATAATACACGGGAAGAAGAAAAGAGAAAAATGGCTAAGGATTCCGCAGTGGAATTGTAGATCACAAAATTTTTGAGTGCAAGATGTATATCACGGAACAAGAAGCAGAAGAGTTCGAAAGCGCCAACCCAAAATAGTGACTAAGAATTGGATATTTCATGAACCCGTCAATGCGAGGATCTAAAATAGGGTGACAAGGTCTCCGCAGAAGACGTGAGGCCCTTGACGGTCAAATTGCATCTCTCAAAACATTTGAATACATAATCTGTAACACAGAAGAGGGGACGATGTCAGAATCCGATAGTCAATTTGTATATCGCGGAGGGCCGAACACCAACTGTTTCATAGAAGTGTGTTCAGTTGTCACTAGTAAGAGCATAACTAATGTATATTAGGAAGGACAAGAAGTTAGTGGGGATGGAAGGCAGTGACAGATACTTTGAAACATTTGTGAGCCATGGTAGAGTGAAGCTTGTGAGTTTGAGGAGTCTACGGTGGAATTGTAGATCACAAAAGTTTTGAGTGCAAGATGTAAAAACAGAACAAGAAGCAACAGAGTTCGAAAGCGCTAACCCGACAACCACGGCCATAAAATTGGCTAAGTATGGAAAGGAACAATGATCGATCGGATTCGTCACGTGAGGATATAGATGGAGATGAATATATGTCAACCCACCAACGATGGAATCCGCGATCATAGAAAGGCGACTAAGTATATAACCAGAAAGAGATAATACACGGGAAGAAGAAAAGAGAAAAATGACTAAGGAGTCCGCGGTGGAATTGTAGATCACAATTTTTTTGAGTGCAAGATGTATATCATGGAACAAGAAGCAGAAGAGTTTGAAAGCGCCAACCCAAAATAGTGACTAAGAATTGGAGATTTCATGAACCCGTCAACGCGAGGATCCAAAATAGGATGACAAGGTCTCCCCAGAAGACGTGAGGCCTCAATGGTCAAATTGTATCACTCATAACATTTGAATGCATAATCTGTAACATGGAAGAGGCGACGATGTCGAAATCCGGTAGTTAATTTGTATATTGTGGAGGGCCGGATGCCAACTGTTTCGTACCAGTGTGTTTAATTATCACTAGTCAGATCATAACTAATGTATATTAGGAAGGACATGAAGTTAGTGGGGATGGAAGGTAACAACATATACTTTGAAACATTTGTGAACCATGGTAGAATTAAGCTTGCGGGTTCGAGGAGTCCATGGTGGAATTGTAGATCACAAAAGTTTTGAGTGCAAGATGTATATCACGAAACAAGAAGCAACAGAGCTTGAAAGCGCCAACTTGGCAACCGTGGCCATAAAATTGGCTAAGTATGGAAAGGAACAATGGTCGGTCAGATTTGTCATGTTAGGAAATAGATGGAGATGAAGATATGTTAGCCCGACAATGCTGGAACCCGCGATCATAGACAAGCGACTAAGTATATAACCAAAAAGTGATAATACATGGGAAGAAGAAAAGGGAAAAATCCTAAGGAGTCCGCGGTGGAATTGTAGATCACAAATTTTTTGAGTGCAATATGTATATCATGGAACAAGAAGCAACAAAGTTCGAAAGTGCCAGCCTGACAACCGCAGGCATAAAATTGGCTAAGTATGGAAATGAACATCGGTTGGTTGGATTCGTCATGTGAGGATATAGATGGAGATGAAGATATGTCAGCCCGCCAATGATGGAACCCACGATCATAGAAAGGAGACTAAGTATATAACTATAAAGCAATAATACACAGGAATAAGACAAGGGAAAAAGGGCTAAGTATCTCACAAAGAACATCTGTTGTTCATTTATTAATTCCAATCCTTTTGAATCCCTGGTGAGTTCTCACTAGTAAAAGCATAAATTGTAGATCACAAAAGTTCTTTGGGTGCAAGATGTATATGATGGAACAAGGGACATAAGTGTTGGATACAGAAAACCCGGGACCAGGTGATCAGATAATTGGCTAAGTATTGAAAGGGACCGGGGTCGGTCGGGCTCATGGTGTGAAGATATAGATAAAGAGTTGCCAATTTGTGAATCCAGGAGGCCGTGATAATATAGATGCGACTAAATGTATAACCATAAAGGGACAATGGAGGGGGAGAAAAGAGGAAAAATTAAGAGAAAGTGATTATATTTATTCCAATAGTATTCATATTAATATATATTAATAGATTATTTCTGGTCCAAATGCAGATCATCTTCCAATTTCTAGGATCCTGTTCAATTCGGAAAATTCATTGAAATCCATAAGAAACATCTACAGTTCGTTTATTAATGCCAATCCTTTCGAATCCCTGGTGAGTTCTCACTAGTAAAAGCATAAATTGTAGATCATGAAAGTTCTTTGGGTGCAAGATGTATATGACAAAATAGTGGACATAAGTGTTGGATACCGCAAACCCGGGATTCGATGATTAGATAATTGGATAAGTATTGAAAGGGACCACAGTCGGTCAGGCTCATGGTGTGAAGATATAGATAAAGAGTTTCCAATTTGAAAATCCATGAGGCCGTGATCATACAAATGCGACTAAATATAGAACCACAAAGGGATAATAGAGGGGGGGGGAAAGAGGAAAAATTAAGAGTTTTTATAGATTCCTGCGGACAAATTGTATATTATATAACTTTGGGAATTGTTTGCAACTCGCGGAAGATTCAAAACACAATTTTGAGGCCGTCAATCTGGGAACTCGCAATCGAAAAAGTGTCCAAGTATGGAACAGGGAAACGATAGCTGGGACTTGTTTTCGCTAATATATTGAAATTTGTAATAGCTTTTCCATTACCTGGCAAGATCATCTTTGCATGTTTCTGGACAAGTTTTGTAGGGATGGTTGGTTCTTGAGACTTTTTCTTATTAATGACGATCTTTACGGTTGTTGCATGCTGCCATTTTAGTATTAAACCTTTGGTGTTGCATATCTGGAAAGAAGTACAAGGATGGGAAGAGCAAGAAATAGTGACCAGGAGTTGGAGATTTCGTGAACCCGCTAACGCGAGGATCCAAAATAGGGTGACAAGGCCTCCCCAGAAGACACGATGCCTCGACGAACAAATTGTATAGCTCGAAACATTTGAATGCATAATGTGTAACACGGAAGAGGGGACGATGTCAGAGTCTGGTAGTCAATTTGTATATGGCGGAGGACCGGGTGCCAATTCTTTCATACCAGTGTGTTCAATTGTCACTAGTAAGATCATAGTTAATGTATATTAGGAAGGACACAAAGTTAGTGGGGATGGAAGGCAACGACAAATACTTTGAGCGAATTTAATGTATACGAGGAGCTCGCAGTGGAATTGTAGATCACAAAAGTTTTGAGTGAAAGATGTATATCACAGAACAATAAGCAACTGAGCTCGTACTCACCAACCTGACAACCACAGCCATAAAATTGGTTAAGTATGGAAAGGAACAACGGTCGGTCAGATTTGTCATGTGAGGATATAGATGGAGACGAAGATATGTCAGCCCGCCAACCCTGGAACCAGATATCATAGAAAGGAGAGTAAGTATATAACCATAAAAAGATAATGGATGGGAAGAAGAAAAGGAGAGTTCATATGCACGAACTCGAAAACCGCAACCATAAAATTGACTAAGTATGGAAAGGAACTGCGGTCGGTCGGATTCATCATGTGAGGATATAGATGGAGATGAAGACATGTCAGCCCGCCAACCCTGCAACCCACGATCATAGAAAGAAGACTAAGTATATAACTAGAAAGTGATAATGGATGGGAAGAATAAAAGGGGAAAATGGCTAAGTGTCTGACAATAGAAAATCCATTTTTTCGTTTATTAATGCCAATGTTTTCGAACCCCTGCTGGTTTCTCACTAGTAGAATTATAAATTGCAGATCACAGAATTTCTTTGGATACAAGATGTATATGATGGAACATGGAACATAGGTGTTGGATAGCGCGAAATCGGGACCTGGTGGCCAAATAATTGGCTAAGTATTGGCCAAGAGAAAGTTTTGATATTTATTTCAATAGTATTCATATTAATGTATATTAATAGATTATTTCTGTTTCAAATGCAAATCATCTCCCAATTTGCAAGATGCTGTTCGGTTCACAAATTTCATTGAAACCACAGAATTTTTGAGTGCAAGATGTATATAACGCAACAAGAAGCAACATAGTTCGAAATCACCAACCCGACAACCGCGGCCATAAAATTGGCTAAGTATGGAAAGGAACAACGGTCAGTCAGATTCGTCATGTAAGGATATAGATGGAGATGAAGATATGTCAGCCCACCAACCATGGAACTCGCGAGCATAGAAAGGTGACTAAGTATATAACCAGAAAGATACCATAGACGGGAAGAAGAAAAGGGGAAAAGGGCTAAGTATCTCACATAAGAAAATCTACTGTTCCTTTATTAATGCCAATGTTTTCGAACCCCTGTTGAGTTCTCACTAGTTAAAGCATAAATTGCAGATCACAGAAGGTCGTTGGCTGCAAGATGTATATGAAGGAACAAGGGACATAGGTGTTGGATATCGCAAACCCGGGACCTGGTGGCCAGATAATTGGCTAAGTTTTGGCCAAGATAATTTTTTTGTATTTATTCCAATAGTACTCATATTAGTATATATGCACGGATATTATCAAATATAAGAAGCTGCAATATATGCAATATATTGAACAAGAACATGGCGTCAAAACTTGAGTTGCCTTGTTGTAATAGTCATTAATTCATTCTATTTACCTAAGTATAGGGTCGACACCACACAAGTATGGCCTATGCCAAATTATTCTTCCATGTAAAATGTAAGGAACAAACATAGTAGCCTTTATTTAAATTGAAGTACTTGGAAACATAAAGAAAAGCTTGTCGTCCGTGTTTAACGACATAGATAAAAAGGTACAAAATAAAATGAAAAGCAATGCCAGAGATTGGAAAACACCATAAAAAATAAAACCGCAAATATTCTATATTCAAATAAGATGGGTTACAAAATACAACTGAGATTATTTGCCACAATGACTACGATTTGGCCTACCGCCACCCAATAAAAAATATGTACAATAATGAAGCTTGTTGACAGTATTATTGACGATCAAATGCTTGATTCGTAAAAAACAATGAGTTGGATATCAATTTCGAGTCTTGGACTTAATTGGTGCTGCCAACTAGATCTATCCTAGTTTTTTGAATAGCTTGTCTCTTCTAGATATGACCTGCTTGCATTGGATGGTTATTCAACATTCCATTCTTTGTTAAGTATTAATTTCCCTCTGTCGTCGAAAAATTGGGTTTTAAGGTGCCTTCCTTGTAATGTTCCTGACCATTGACATATGAGACAACCTAGAAATGCGATTCAGGCCCAATTCAAAGTCGAGGGAGTCGTTTTATGTGACACCAGTTATGGGGGAAACAAATATTGTTAGGAAACAAAAACCGAGAGAGGAAACAAATTCAAGTATGTTTTAACTGCTATTCTCCCTGTATTCGATCATCTGTTTGGTTGAAAATCCTGCCAGAATATTTGTATGTTGAAATTCTTTTTTTTATTACAGTAAATTGGAAGGAACGTCCAAGCCAGCTGCAAAATGTTCTTTTGTTGAAGTACATGTCTTATTCCGGAAACGTAGGTCTGGCAAGTGTATCAAATGCTGCAGATCGCATAAGAATATATCTTTCGTCATAGGGGTGGAAGACATGGCAGCCCATAGAAAGGTCTGGAATGTTCAAAAGTGACACAAAATATTACTCCATGCCTGAATACACTCAGTAGGAAATTATAAAATTGGATACCAACCAACGTGAGAATCTGTATGGGCGTTTGAATCAATATCCTGAAATTACAGAATGTTTTATGCCAAAGTTGTAACAAAATTGACAGACAACCAGTTTCTATGTCAAATAGTGTTGAGCGACCTCTAGATGCAGCAAGAGACTCGACATACAATCAACTTTTGATCCATAGTTTCACCTTCAGGCATCCACATAGGCGGTGACCCCATGCTCTAGATAGCTTCAGCCTCAAACATTGGCATTGGTGGTGGCAATGGGAACAATGCTATTGACTGCACTACAACAATGCGGTGAACAAGCATGGCTGTCATTGTCAAATTACTTAAACTACAAGATTGTCAGACCTGCAAATAACATCGACTTTAGTGTTTCTTTCTCACAAAATCTACAATGTTGGTTTGAGTCCATAAATACTTGGACGTTGGGTGTCCTGCGCAATAACGAACTTAACATTAGGCACATGACATACATCTATTATCTGACATTGCAGTGTTAATGAAATTTCCATAGTAGACGACGAATCAATTGCATTGGCACAAACAATATTAATTTTGTGATTACTTAACATCCTTGAAGGACATGAACCCCAAACAACGCCTAAAACTTTTCGAACATGCGCTTGTTCAAAAAAATACATTGTTCTATATTTAAAAAAAATTAAATTGTATGGTTTGATTTTTTTATTTTTTTTATCAAATATCGCATAAACTGCAACATAAGAAATGCATTTTTCCCATCCAACGCAAGGGAAACAGCATGAAGATTGACATTAGGTTGAAACAGATCTAGAAACACACCACTACATTAAGGTCTCTTCTAAAGAATGAAATAATATGATTACATGAAGGTGGTAGTAAAAGGTGATTTTTAGAAACCAAATCATTACCTGAACACACGAAACCTCTTGCAGAAGGTGGTAGTATAAAGTAATCCTTAGAAAATGTTGTAAAGTCCATAATCCAGTTATATGCGTAGGAGTAGTAAAATAAAAAATGTGCAGTAGCGATAGACAGTTGATTGTATGTGGAGTCTATAACTACATCCAAAGGACAGTGGACAAACTTTGACAAAGAACATGGCTTTCTATCAAGTCTGTTACCACACCCAAAAGTAGCTCAACAAAATTTGAAATAGAAAATTCTATAATTTTAGTATGCCATTTTATCCACCCATACAGTTTCTCTTACCCGCTTCTGGGCACATTCGTGAATGGAGTAATATTTCACGTCATTTTCGAATATCACATACCATTTTGCAAGCCACGGTAAGTGCGACTCCTCTGACGAAGAAAAATTCTTGTGTGCTCTGCAGAATTCGATACACTTGCCAAATCTGTGTTGTTGGAAGAAACTATATACTTCAACGAAGGAGCATTTTGCACGTGATCTGAAAATCCCTTCCAAATCCCAACAAGAAAACAAAGAATATCAATAAACAAATATCTAGGCATGATTTTCAACCAACCAAAGCATCGAATATAGGGAGAACACCAACCATAAGATACTTTTTTTTTCCCGTGTTTGAGTTTCTGTTGGATATTAGAGTTTTTTTTTTGGCTCAAAGCTCATGTCACATAAAAATACTCTCTCTTCTTTCATTTGGGCCTCAATGGCATCTCTAAGTTGTCTTACATGTCCATGACCAAGAACATTAGAACGAAGGCACCCTAAAGCCCAACTCTTTGATGATAGAGAGAAATGACAATAAGTATTTAAAATCAATGCTGGAGGATGACAGTATGATCTTCCGTAGATTTTGGTTTAATTCATCTTAATGACATATGTCCTTGATATTTTTGATTATTAATGCCAATACTTTCGAATATGTGCGATGAATAGTGACTAGTAGCACATAATAACATTCCCATATTCGAGCAGATTCTCAAATCTGACAACATCTAACATATGTACAGTATTAAAGAGGGACATGACGTCAAGGCCTCTGTGTATGAAACGTTCGTGGATGGAAGCAAGGTAGTATAATATTGCACTGTTACTATGATGAAGCCTTTAAAAAACTAAAAGAGCCAATATTTGTTTTTTGCAAATTCAAATTGCAGGCAAAAACAATTATCAGATCCCATAATATTTGCCTGTCTATGCATTTTAATGGGAGATGTCCTCAAGCTTTCCGCTTATTATATCCAATATTTTTGAACCTGCCTGGTCAATTGTCACTTTTGAAATCATAATTAATGTCGATTGGGAAGGGCAGAAGGTAGCGGGCATGGAGGGGAGTGACAAAATGATTTTAAACTTTTCTAAACCCGAGAATGCGTGAACCCACGAAACTTTGAAAACTCGACTAGGTATGGAAAGACAGGTCGGACAGACAAAGTCATCGTAGGTAGAGGCAGGGTTGTGAGTTCGAGGAGTGCGGGGTCTAATTGTAGAGCACAAAATTTATGGGTGCAAGATGTATACACTAAACACGAGTTACCATGGTTCGATAACACCTATCCGGGAAGCCGCGTTCATAAAATTGGCTAAGTATGCAACCGAATGACGGTTGGTCGGAATCGTGATGTGAATATATAGATGGAGATAATAATTTGTCAGTTTTCGACATCGAGAACCCGCGAGCACAGAAACTTGAGAAATTATAGAACCAGAAACACATAATAGAGAGAAAGAACAAAAGGTAAAAAAGGAGAAAGTTTACAAGAGGAAAAAAAGGGAGAGAATAACTATATCGCTCAGACAACAACATTTACTCTCATAACTATGAAACCATAGTAAGACATAAACCATGGAAAAAGCATTGCCAACTATGAAATATAGTTGGAGCCCGACAAACTTTGGTTGAAGCCGTAAGAGATGCAATTTACATCGAATGCAAAATTTTGTATGTTATTTTATCTTAATAGTATTTTATGGGGAGCCAACTGCAAAACAATGTAACAACAGATCCAACTGCAGATACATCACCCCAATATTGCAAATCTTAGGAAAACAAGAGCAAGCAACAAATAACAACCCAGTTAAGAAGCATCAAAAGGCCCACCTGCAGCCGCAGGACCCAAACCCTGCAAAGTTTTATCAAACAACAATAAGCAACATCCAACGAACAAAGAAGAAAGCACCAACCAGTCGACCAGGAATGTCGCAGTTCCAATCGCGGTTGCAGAACCCCAAACGTGTAAACTGCAACAATACAAACATGCAAACAAGAACAACAAGAACAGACAAATAATAAATCAGTGGAGATGCAAGAAGCAAGCATGAACCAGTGAACCAACAATGCCGCTGAAGTACAATATTGCCCAAATTGACTATAGAGAACATTGCATATAAAAAAAAACCCGGAAGAAAATGTATTGTAACAAACCTACTAAGTAAACATTTAATGCTGCGAAGCCTATTAGGTAAAAATTTAAGTCTGTCAGAAATGATCTGTAAACATTTAAGAGAGAATGCAGTGTGGCAGGTCTCTTATGTACCAAATTATTTTTATTATAATTTATTATAAAATAAAATTATTAACAATAGTTCGAACAATAGAGAATTTATTTGAAGGACAAACTTTGGATATGCTATCATATCAAACATTGGGATAAATTTAGCTAGTAGAAAATTCTAAGACAAACATTCGAACTAATTCTAGCATTAATCCACCTTCAAGCAATGCATAAGAAAATTATATGATTCAAAAAGGCTATATATGATCAAAAAGTTTGGATATGCTAACATATAAAACATTGGGAATAGCGAAGCCGACAATAAGACCTCCAATCTATTATCCAATCAGATCATTACATATATGGTACTTTTTATTATATAAAAATCAATATTTTTAGTTCCCTAGCTTCAACAATAGATATTATGCAAATATTTGTGGTCAAAGGAAAAATTAATATGAATTCAATGAATTATCGATCGCTATAGTCCCTTTATGCCTATGACATGGACTAATAACAATTCATATTGAATTGCCTCTTTAAAAACACACAAAGTGTATAATACTATGAAAAAAACAATATATTTTTTTAAACTTTTATAAATACAAAATAATAAATTTAATATTAATAATATGAGGTATTTATAAACACCTCACTTCTTATTACTCAATTAAATAATCATGATTACATTAATCTTCAAAGTACATTTTTTTTATTAATGGCGTCCACAATCTTGAACTCCTTCGCAAAGATAGAGATAAGAATGACAATGCCCTTCATTGCATTTACCTAGGAATTAGACGAATTGAACGAACCAAATTAAACCGAATTCACCTCCAGAACCAAATTTCCTAATTTCGATATTAATTGGCCTGAGCCGAACTTGCTGTCAACATAAGGACCACCTTTTGCCCAGAAATTCGTCGTAGTTCATTGTGGGTTTAAGTAATAAGAATAAAACATGGACTGACCATCTTGAATTCATGGATACTGTCACCGTGAGTTTAGCTGCCAATCGTCAGAAACAATTGTTTGTTGTAAGGAACTGGGAAAAGCAACGAAATAACAATCTAAGGAGCCAGTCATACATCAAGGCACAATAAATAATAAATGGTACCAAACTGCTTCCTTTTTAGGTCAGCACGTTGTGCCATTGAGAGCAACAATTCGAGGTTATATGATGATGATGATTAACGTCCATTAAGATTGAATTGGTCTATGAGACCTTAAGAGGGTAAATGATTACTTGCGATTCTTTAGAATTTTGTTTCTGTGTTTGAAAAACATTAAGAGGGAAATTAAAAAGGGTCACGTCGTAGAGGATATTACATTGTTTCATTTAAGAGGGAAATAATAAAAGATATAGAAGTTCAATATATATTTCAAGTGTTATTTTCAATTACATGGTCATCGTGTATTAAAGTTAATATGCTAAGAGAAATACGTATATTATAGTGTTTTTTGATTCGTCAATTTATTATAAATAAGAAGTAAATTTTGATTAACTAAGTTGTGAATTATTAATTTTACAATTAATTAAATCTAATGTGTTTTTTTACAATGTGTCACAACTTCACAAGACACCTGCCTAGATCTTGTGATCGTGCACCTCTTGAGGGTGTGTGACACCATGACAGTTCTTACTTGGTTGCTTGGAAACACCAAGAATAATTCGCCTGGACCTCACCTCTTCACCCATAGCATAACCATACTCTGTTCTAGGCTACAAGGTGTTCACACTCCAAATCTATGCAACTCACTTGTATACTTAGACAATCTTGTTAGCAACTTAACACTTAGTCATTTAAACATACATCCATGAACATGCGAAACCAAGAGAACACTTGCGAAACAAACAAGAGTCACATGCATAAATAGTGTAGGCGACACAAGACCCGCCTAACACCCGACTAAGTCTTAATATTGCAAAATGGTTACAATATGAGCACTACCGGCTCGGTTTATAGCTTGGGAAAATTTACATGACTCGCCTCACCTCACCAAGACACTTATACACAGATTTATCACACCAAGGCTCTCTGTCATAACCACTTTCACAACCTCTGCGGTGCGCCTCAGATGTGCATCCTACTGCAGACTTGTTGTTCCTTCTATGTCGCAAACTTCACCAAGTTAACACAGAATTTGGTTCTCTCTCACAACATGCCTCTCATAGAACTGCGTTCATACTTCCCCAAACTCTCCTTGTGCATCCCACCCTTGTCTACTTGTCTTTGATCTTCACAACTTTGCATCAATTTTTCCTTGCCTTAGAAATTTGCCTTAGTCTCTTGACTTGATCTCTATGCCTTCATGCTCCATTGCCTCCTTTGGTAGTGCGCCCTTGTGCTCTTATATGGACTCCAAACGTCACCTTCGTGAATTGTCACATCCTTTGGGTGTATTTTGCCCCTTCATGGGTTAATGCACCCAAACGAACCGACACACCCCTTCGCGGACCTGGTGCACCCAAACGAGCCCATGCACCCATCAACTATCATATCTCTTGGATCGACGCACCCCATCCTTGGGTGCATGCCCCTTACCTTGTGCTCTTGCTTGTGCCGATCGACGTGACTCTTTGTGGGTGTGCCGATGGGGTCATCCAACCTCTCCAATGCACCCATGCTGCCAAGGACAGGTGGGTCCAATCCTTGGGAATGTTCCCAAGTCGCCCCATATTTTCCCAAACACAACCCAAGTCTCCATCAACTGTTGCAAGGAAAGTAAGGTGTGTACCCCCTTGGTGCCACACATCACCATCATGCGCCCAAGGTGCTCCTTCTCACACTCACATGTCTTTGTTCGCCCAACCGATCACATGCCCCTTATGTTATCTTGCCTGACTCATCCCCAAGTCTTCCCAAGGAGTGTGCCCCTCGGTGGGTATCACGAGAGACCTTACACAATGGAGTTTGGAGTTTGGATTTTGAGTTATTTTTGTATAATGGAGTTCGAGTATTTGATAATTTTTAAAAACTAAAATTCTTTTGTTTAAATTGTCAACTAGTATTTACTTTAAAGGAACTTTAAGGGAACACACAATTGTATAAATTTGTGTTGCAAATAAAATAAAATAGAGGATAAACTAGAAAAACATCAATAAAATGAGTAAATGTCACAACAAAAATTGAAATATCTCAAAAAGAAATTTGAAAAGGATTTATCATAGAAAGAAGAAGAAAATTCTCATTTAAAGAACCATAACCAAAGTTTGATTCCACAAATAAAGAAGCTGAAAAATGAGAAGAAGTCACAAAAACAAAGTTAGAACAACTTATCAACAAGAAATCATCCGATAAAGAAACAACGACTAATCTAATCGTATTAGATAAATAATTAGACATAACAATCCAAATCGTGGAGAAAGGAACCAATACCAATCCAATTAATATAAAAAATTAGAAATATGCAAATCCAATTGAAGTAGGAATATCATTAGATGATGAAGTACAAACAATGGATACAAAAACCCTAATAAATCTAAGTGTCTATGTTATCGCACAGATTGTAGTTTGGGAAAATCCCAACCCAAACAATAAGTGTGAGACACAACTGGGAATGCCTATTATTGTCACCTCAATAAATATCCCCCTCATTTTAGTGATGGAAAAGTCCAACACAAGGGAGGCTTCCCGGGTGACCCTAGGGGGATTGCTAGGGAGAAGCCAATGAGAAGAATGAAGCACCCATATAGGTCACACTGAAAGGTTCTAGGAGCTTAATGGAGGTTGAGTATCATTCAAAGAAAGGTTTCCAATGGAGAGTACATGCAAAAGCAATGTTAGACAATCAAAACCAATACCAAATATGATAAACTTAGACCTTGAACATGGGGGGAATCAACAAGAACCCTTGTTGTCCCAAAGTTGGAGCATACAATAGTAATAAATCAGAAATGAGATAGTTATAACAACTGTAATTATATCATCTAATTCAACATATGAAATTGGATCAATGAGCATACAACTTAGAGATAATGTTCCAATGCTTAGCACAATGAATTATATGACAATAGAAGGCTATAAAAGTAAGTTATCAACAAGATTTATAATATTCTTATGGCTGCAATTTACTTTTGCTACAACAAAAATATTTAACCATGGAAATCAAAAGTAAATGGCTCAAAATGAAGCTTAAGATAAACACTTTCAATTCCAATGATCGAACAATGATTTCCCTAGTGAAATTGCAAGTAAAATGAAAGATAACAATAATTATATCATCCCTAATGGCTGAAGAAAATAATTTATAACAACAACTCAATCACTTGGCTCATTATGAATCCCTTAGCATAGAAGAGAGACATCAACATGTAGAATCAAACTCTATTTTTAGAAGTTTCAAACCACTAAATTTCACGTTTATCAATGCAAGATTTTACAAGCTACAGTGCAACTAGTGCCTTGTCTATTGGGTTATGGTGTCTCTTGCTTGGTCACAACCAAGTTAAACTAGGGTTTTATTATCTTCTATGGGTGTAAACCCTCTTACTGCCTAGAGAATATAAACTCTAGCAAGGTTTTTCTACAAGGGTGTAAACCCTCTTACTCGTAGGAATCCTTAAGCCATTTCAATGACAATAGCAGAAATTTCCTTGATGGAGGGTGTATGCCCCTATACTCCTCCTAGGGTTTGACAAAATAACCTTGAATTCTTGAAGAAACATACAAAATTGCAGAAATTCCTTACCTAATCCAAGAATTAGCAAGCAAAACCCTTACTTATAAAAGAAAATCCAACGATTTTCCAAGAAGAAACATCCAAGAGAAGTTGCTAGCCTTTATTGCACCATTAGATAAGTGTTGCATCCATTTTGCACAAGAAAAAAAGAGGCCAAAA
>SNQJ01S0025821.1:63458-74638 GCA_010110895.2 Picea sitchensis
TTAATTATTATTAATTATTTGTCCATGATTAATTAATTATTAATTGACTCATTAATTAATTGAGTAAAGAATTAAAGGGGGTTAATAATTTAATGTATTAAAGATTTACGTATACGGGGAGAGGATAAAACATTAAACAAGGGGATAAGACATTAAATAAGAGGATAAGACATTGAATAAAAGGATAAGGAAATTAATGAGGGGGAAGGGAGTCGGTGAAGGAGGGATATGACGGGAGGAGTCTTACGGGAAGGGGGGATCATTCTTTTGGGCAGAAATATAGTTCTGTGGAGGATTTTTTTCTGGGAGACCTCTGGTGTGAGGAGTTTGGCTTTGGGTTTTTTTTGGTGAATCAGAAGCAGGGGGCACTGGTTTGCTGGGGGTTTTGGGCACGGGGGCTAGGATATCCTTATGGTATCCTGGAGCTAGGGAGTCGGACAGGCTGCTCCTAGCTGGCAGGGAGGAAAACACGGTTTTGGGCGGTGTTTGACATAGTTTCAACTTCAACATTGGACTAACGGAGCAACGATATTTAGCATTAGAAGAAGGTATTTTTAATTGTGAGTTGCTGAGTTATTTCATGTTGTAGATAGATTTTTATTCTTGTTGAATATTATATGCTCATATGTTGCTGAATGAATTATTTTTGTATGAGAAAGAATTATATGATTAATTAATTAAATGTTGTATTTTACGGTCTTTACAATTAGCTTTTAGTTATCCACCCTTTTTTCCCAATAAAATAATTTAAATACTGATTTGACTTAGTTAGCTTTTAGTTATCCACCATTTTGCCAATAGAAAAATAATTTAAAAAATGCAAGGTTGTAGACAATGTCATATGAAAGGTTTCTTAAATGTGATTGACTTGTTACGTACTCCCCCTCCATTATTTGTTCATCTCTGAAGAAAATGACATAATATACAACTAATTTGTCTTGCAATTGAATGCATTTATGGGAATAGTGCCTCCTGCTAATAGGTCTGTCCATTGTACCTTCATCGAGGCTTGGATTAACTTATCACCTACACTACACATTTTCTATCATTAAAAGGATTGAAGGTGCATTTCATGATCATCCTCCCACCTTCTTTGTGTAATGATCCAAATGCTTAAATTATCATAACATAACATAAGTACACACCATGTACAAAATGTGAGCATGGAGCACAACTCCAAGATAGATAAGTTACACAATATCTCCTTAAAGAATAGGATAACCCCCTCCAAATAACCAAATATATTCATACATCACAATTCACATGTTACAATAATGAATACATTCAATCTCTTATATATAGATATTCACACTTTCACATGAGGTCCCTTTACTACTAGCCCGACCCTATTACATATATATTTACACATTACATTTACATTTAGGCCCATTTATTCCCCCCGTTGGGGTCATATCATATACATTTATCCATATATATGCCCCCCTTGGGTCATAACATACTACCCACCTTCAAAAAGATTTGTCCTCAAAGATTTGCAATTAAAGGCTTCACATGTGACGAAACCAAGTAATATGATTTTCTTATGTCCATGCTTTTTTCATTCCATGTAGCTTCTCCAATTTGTAGTGGTTGTTGGTCTTTGATAATAGCTTGTTGAAGAATGGTTTTGTGATGCCTTGTTCCATGAATATTGAAAAGAATTCCATCTTATTCCTTCATAATTATGTTGATATCGACCTTCTTGTCTTCCTTGAAATGTTTCTTGGTAATGAGGGTGTCAATATGGTTCCACGTTTGATGGTTTTTCTTCACTGTGCATGTGAATTTCATCTAAATTCTTTTCAAAGACAATGGAATCCTCTATCTTCCTTGCTTTCTCTTCATTTTTTCTAGTCTTGGAGATAATACCATCATATTTGGCATGTAAATCCTATAAATTAATAGATATACAGTAAAATTTGACTTCTATTAAGAAAGATGTTGAAACTGTAAAATGCAGACTGAAACAAGCTTGCTAGAATGGTGGCAACTTATCTCTGAGAAGAGATGTGACGACTACACTCATTCATAAGAATTTTAGTACAATGAGGCTCCAAAATTATTTTTACATCAAACATGAATGCCAAAACCCTAGACATCCAAAAACCTAACCCTAGGAGATGAAGCGCCAAAAGTCATGTGGGCCCTGTTGGGGTAAGTTGGTACATCAACTTCCCAGGGTTGTAACTTTTGCATATGATCTCTTTTTTAGGTGAACGATAGCCCGTTGGAAAGGTATATCCGAGGAATACACATTATGCCATCACACTTTGAATTTATTTATAGTGTTACTGTGGTGGGCCCAAAAAATGTTGTTTGGGGCCTCAAAACGACCCCAGAAGTTTAGGACCCGAAAAGCTAGAAAAAACTTCCAAGATGAAAACTGAAACTGCCAAGATGAAATATGTATGTAAGAAAGTTGGAATAGGTGGGTGGCCACCAATATACATCTGGATCAATACTCCCCCCTTAGGAAGAAATGGTCTCCATTGCGTTGAGTTCCCCCATCAAATGAGGAAATTTCTGCTGAATTTGACCCCAGGTGAGCCATTTGCCTTGGTGTAGGAGCTGCCTTGCTTTGATAACATGATAAAGCTGAAAATTCTATTGGTGATTTCCCTTAACATGTGTGTCCATGATATGACCAGTGGATGCATGTTCCATGCATTCAGGGTTGAGCTCTGTCAGTGTCAATTGTTCTTCTACCTCTGAGGTGTCCAATAATGGTGGAAAGTATGGCCGAAGGAGGTCCACATTAAATACTGGGTGCAAGCCAAGGAAGGGGGGATGTTGAGCTCAAAATAATTGTCACCCATAGCCTTGGTGATGGTATAAGGTCCATAGTGGAGTGGATGAAGCTTCTGATGGGGTCATGTAAGGCGTTCTTTCTGCAATTGCAACCAAACTTTATCTCCCACTTGAAACTTGTGTGGCACTCAGTTTTCATCATGATGGTGCTTGTACTTAGCATTGGACTTTTGAAAAATATCCTGAACCTATTGACGGATGTGCTAGATTCATTCAATGAATCGAGTGGCTTTGTCGGCTTCAGTTTGCGCATGGGATGATTATTCCTGTGTGGATGCAAGGGGTAGTGAAACATCCATGGGACCCAATGGTTGAAATACCAACCCCACCTGAAAGGGGCTGTGGCTAGTTGAGCTATGTATGGATCTGTTGTAACTATGTTGAACATAGGGAAGACTCTCATCCCATGTGCTCAGATGCTTGGAATTGTACATGCACAAAATATGCATGATCATCCTTTTGGTGACCTCAGTTTGGCCATCTGTTTGGGGGTGGAAGGCCATGGATTTGGTGAACTTGGTGTCCAGCTGTGACCAGAGGCTCAACCATAATGTGTTGAGGAACCGATTGTCTCGATCAAAGATGATGGTTTGTGGTATCCCAAAATGTACCCACACTCGTTCAAAAAAGATCTTGGCAATGACCTCTTTTGTGATGCTTTTCTTGCAGGAGACCAGAATCACCATCTTGAAAAATCGATCAACAACCATGAAAACAAAGTCATTTCCCTGCTTGTTTGAAGGAAGGCATGACATGTAGTCCATCGAGATGGATTCCCAGGTCCTGTCAGGAGTAGGCAAAGGGGTGTACATGCCTTGTTTCTGAATGAACGGTTTGGAAATGGTGCAGGCCATTCAGGACATGGCCAATATAAATGTTGTTGCAACACTTCCACTATATTCTCTATGCCAAAGTGTCCCGCCACCTGACTGTATTGAGCTTCCTAAATCAGCTTTGCGTTCTTGCTTGATGGAACACAAAGATGGCCCAAATGGAACAATAAACCTTCCTGTAGATGAAAATAAGTGACAACTGTGTTTGTGCCCAGCATTTGGTAGGTAGTGGTGAAGTCAGGATCTCGCTCATAGAGTTGGGGCCATATGGAGGTCTCATGTCCGTAGGAGCATAGCACCATAGTTAGTGCAACAACTAGAGGTTGGATGAGGCAGTCAACGATGCAGTTGGTGCTCCCTATCTTATACTTGATGTTGAGATGGAACTGTTGCAAGTATGTGGACCACTTCTAATGGTGGTCATTCTACAATTTTCCTTATGTCTGCATGAACTGCAAAGGCTTATGATCAGTGTGGATGACTGTCTCCTTCCACATAATGTAATTCCTACACTGGCAACAGGATTGTCCAATGGAGTACATCTCTTTATCATAAGTGGGGTACTTATGGACTGTATCTGATAGTGTCTCACTATTATAGGCCATGGTTGTCCATGCTGAGTGAGAAATATGACCACAACATAGTCTGAAGCATCTGTCTCAATATAAAACGAATGCTGCAGGTCGGTTAATGAGATAACCGGGGCTGAGCACAAGCGTTGATTCAAATAATTGAACTCTTTTTTTTGCGACTATCCCCACATGAATTTTTCCTTGCCACCGCCCTTGGTCACTTGGCTAAGGGTCCATGCAACGTGGGAGAATCCAAACACAAACTTGCGATAGAAATTGACAATGCTTAAGAAGCTCTGAAGCTCAGTGAGTGTGGTCGGGGCTTGCCAGTCACAGATGACCTAGTTTTTTGTTGGATCGACATGCATTCCATGCTCATCAACAATGTAGCCTAGGTACTAGAACCTATTCATGCTGAAGGAGCATTTTTCCAAATTTGCATATAGCTTGTGTTGCCGTAGAGTGTGCAAAACCTATTGAATGTGTTGCAAGTTTCCCACCCAATTCTTGTTGAATATGAGGATGTCATCCAAATACACTACCACAAAAGAATTGATGAAAGGCCGCAAGATATTTTCCATCATCCTCATGAAATTTGTTGGGGCATTTGTCAAGACAAATGGCATGACCAACCATTCAAAAATACCTTCTTTGAACTTGAAGGAAATATTTCATACATCGTTGTGCTCTATTGAACCTTGGTGGTAGATGGAATTCAGATCAATCTTACTGAAGTATTTGACCCCCTTGAGCTGGTCAAGGAGATTTCCAATTTAGGGAATTCGGTACCGGTTCTTGACTGTGATTTTATTTAGGGCTCGGTAATCAATGTAGAGTATCCATGACCCATCTTTATTCTGCACAAGAATGATTGGGATTCCACAAGGTGATGAGCTTGGGAGTATCTGCCCCTTTTTTAACAACTCTAGGATCGAGTGCTTGATTTCCTCATTTTCTGACAGGGAGCGGTGATAGACTGGCCCATTTGATAGTGGTGCGTTGGGGGTCAGATCGATTGAGTTCTTGAACTGACAATGCAGAGGTACCCCAATGGGTGAGGAGAAGATGTCTTTGTATTCTTCCATGACCTTATCCACTTGCTTCTGCTTCATGGAGAGACCTATCGCAGAGGCCATGGATGTGGCTACAACCTTCTACTCACTTTGAGCAATAATCACGAAGAAGACAAACTTCCCGGTTTGAGAGATGACCTTCATGCATTGATTGACGAAGACCAAGGGAATGGCGGTAGATGGGACTACCTCTGGTATCCTATATAATACAATGTACAAAGTAATAATAACACTACGAGGCCTAAAATCATATACAACATGACATTTCCATAAATAAGGTTGGCCCAAAAGAACATAAAAAAATTCAAGGGGGGCGACATAAAAAAATACCTCATCTTTGAAGGGCTTGATGCCATAGGCCAAGCGACACTGTTGGCTGACACAAAGATCGCTCCCTTGGTGGAGCCACCCGATGGTGTATGGATGCGAGTGTGGTGATGTAGGAAGAGGAAACCGCTTGATGACCTTTGCTGAGATGAGGTTCTTCTGGCTACCTCTATCAATGATGAAATGTAGCAGAGTACCATTCACCCACATCTATGAATGAAAGAGGCGCTTGCCTTCCTCTGGTTCATCAGGTTCATCGGGCTGGATCTTGGTGGTGGTAGCAATGGTGGCACTGGGTTATGCATTAATAATTCATATCCCTTTTTATGGTTTTGAATCTTAGTCGGAGCGTTCATATGATTCAGAGGCTTTCACCTCGGCCACCAATGATTGCTTTGAGCAACATTCAACAGTGTTATGCCAGAGGCTCTTATGGAACTCACACCATTTCCCAGTGTCTTTCTTTGTCTTCCCATTTTCCTTCTTTGTTTGCGGTTTGGAATGGTTGTCCTGAGGCTACCCATCCTTGCTCCGCCCTTTGTCCTATGGGTTGGGGTCGCCTTTTTCCTGCTTCTTCTATGAGGGGTTTGCAGACCCAAACTATTGCGTCTTCTGTTTAAGCTTCTGCTTGATTTTGAAAGCATATCGATAGGCCACGCCTAAGGAGAAAATGTCTAGAAATTCCATTTATGTCTGGATTTATCTATGTAGACCACCATGATACTTTAGCACCAGACGTTGCTCAAAGTCTTTGATACCTAGCTTGGTGCGCAAGGTGTGGAGGACATTGGTGAACTATGGCACTATTTAGTCCCTTTCCTACCGCAGTGTGGTCCATCTTGTATATAAGTCGTCATAAATTCCAACATGGTAGTATTGTTCCTTAATAGCATCCCTGAAGGAACCCCAAGTGGGTGAAACTACAAATAATGTAGATGCCTCTATTTCCTTTTTCTCACAGAAAGTCTCCCACCAATATTTGACATGGGGGAGAAGCGCAAATGTAATATTTTCTCCATCGAAAAAGTTGTGCACAAAAAAATACCCTTTTAGAAGGTTTAACCATTTATCTACAACATCTGCATCTATTTGATCTTCAAATATAGGAATATCAAAGTTTATCTGTACCTTGAAGGGGGTGGTTCCTCCATTTGAGGTAGATGCATTGCTTGTCGATAGTCTTCGAAGGATTTGTGCAAAGTTGTCCATCATCTCGTTCCTCTGTCGCTCAAGGGCTTCCTCGAGCAACATTTTGAAATGATCTCATGTCACGTCGTCTTTGTTTTCTCCCGCCATGGAATTTTTCTTGGCGTGCGAGAGCATTTTTCCTCAATAAAAACAAGCTCAAGACCCAACTCTCTATACCTTGACCTCGTCAGGGACATGCACTAAAAACTGACAAGGAGCAGACCAATCTGATACCACTAATATGGATTTCTGAGAAAAACAAAATGAAAACATAGACCTATAATATTAATAGAGAGACACGGTGAATAATAATAGATATACATTAAAACTTGACTTCTATTAAATAAGAAATATGTTGAAACTGTAAAATGAAGACTGAAACAAGCTTGCTAGAATGGTGGCATCTTATCTCTGAAAAGAGATGTGACATCTACATTCATTCACAAGAATATGAGTACAATGAGGCTCCAAAATCCTTTTTACATCAAACATGAATGCCAAAAACCTAGAAATCCAAAAACCTAACCCTAGGAGATGAAGCGACAAAATTCATGTGGGCCCCATTGTGGTAAGTTGGTACACCAACCTCCTAGGGTCATAACTTTTGCATACAATCTCCTTTTTAGGCACATGATACCCCTTTGGAAAGGTATATCCAAGGAATACATATTATGCCATCACACTTTGACTCCATCCATAATGAGACTATGGTGGGCCCAAAAAACATTGTTTAGGGCCTCAAAACGACCCTGAAAGTTTATGACCCAAAAAGATAGAAAAAACTGCCAAGATGAAAACTGAAACTGCCAAGATGAAATCCGTATGTGAGCTAGTTGGAATAGGTGGGTGGACACCAATATCCACCTGGATCACTCCCCCTGTCTTCATTCCTCTTCTCTTTGTTTCCATTCCTCTATTTTTATCTCCCCCTTTGACATCAATGGTAAAGGGTGACTTCTCCTTGGGGATGCTCCCCCTATCTGTAAGCCTTTGATCTCTATTAATGTTTCTCTTTATGGTGCTTCCTCATGTAAATATCTGATAAAAATCATTAAAAAATCATTCAAGTCTTTCATGATTACTGCTTCTCTCCCCCTATCTTATTGTTCCAACTTCCATATAGATCACTTTGGGGATGTAACTACTCCAAGTTTCTGTCGAAGATACTCAAAATTCTCCCTCAGAAGAGGTTTGGTGAAGATTTCTACAATCTATTCTTTTGTCACAACATACTCTACCTTGATGTTCTTCTTTGTAACTTGTTCCCATAGAAAGTGAAACTTGATTGTAATGTGTTTCGTCTTGGATTGCATCACTGGATTCATAGAGACACTTAGAGATACTTATAACACTGGTATTATCACAAAATATCAAAATAAGCTCGTCATATTCCACCTGTATATCCTGCAAATTTTGCTTCATCTAGAGAACTTGTGTACAACATGTTGCTGCTGCAATATACTCTTCTTCTGCTGTGGACAACGATACTAAATATTTTTTCTTGCTCAACCATGATACAAGACAATCAACCAAGTAGACGGATTCTCCACTTGTAGTTCTTCTATCATCAACACTTCTTGACCAATCCACATATGTGTATGCAACTAGAGACACATCATTCCCTTTTGGATACCATAATCCATAGTATTTTGTTGCTTTGAGATATCTGAATATTCTCTTTACTGCCATAAAATGTGTTTCCTTCTGTGCTGCTTGAAATATTGCAACCTGTCCAACCTCTTGCATCACATCCAGTCTCGATGCAAGTAATGAAATTTTGAATTCATTCTGCATGTCTTTATGTAGAGATTGTTGTCTCCATTTCCTTTCCTGAACCCTTGTTTTTGTAGATACATGTCCAATATTGAATACCATGCTCTATCCATATGTCATAAAACTGTCCATGATTCGGCTACTCAACTGCATACAATGCTGACCCATTTTGAAGTCTTATTTGACATTGTTGTACATGATCATTGCATATTCCTACTTCTCAAACTATCTTCTCAATATGTAAATCAAACTTTACATGTATGGAACAATCTGTACTGAATTTATCCCTGTATGAATACATATGTGGAATCCTCTATAGAATCATGAATCTCTGCCTGCAAAGTGTGCTAATGATATTCTATGTAACTATCAGTTGATACTTGAAAGTTGATACTCAAATGATCAAACTGTCATAATACATTCTGGGTTTTTGTCATCAAACCACTCTGAAACTGCAAACACTTCAGACTACTCAAAGGATAGTTCTCTAATATGTAGAGTTGTTTCTTAGACTCCCCCTCTTCAATATTCATATATACTGGGAGTCTCCAAGCTGGATGGCTCATAAAATATTCTCTCTGAGATTAATATTCCTCTTCATCATTTTCCTTTTCATCCTCTTCCTGAAATCTGACATCTTTCTCTTTGCCTGTTGATTCATCATGATTTTTCACTGCTTCAAATCCTGAGAGTATGACTTCTGGGTGTCCTTCATTCATTTGTTCTTCTTTTACCCATTCTTGTTTTATTTTCCAAATATTATTATATATGATATCAATGTTCTCTTTCATATAGGTATCCATCATGCTTCTACAATCATGAGCTATATGTCCATAGTTGTGGAATTTGTAGCATTCTACTTCATTGCACAATGAACCAAAATTGTTTTGGTTTCTGCTATATGCTTCATAATATTTTTTGGGATAACTGTTGTTTAAATAAATTGCATAGTTGCTTTGGTTCTTGTCATAGGCTTTGCATTTTACATCATTATGTCCAAAATTAGTAGAATTAAAACTATGACCATAAAAGAATATTTGATACCTGGGAGTAGATGATATTCTTTGCGATGCACTCCTTCTGAATTCGTTTTCTTGAGTCTTCTTTATTTCTGGAATGTTCTTCTTTGGGGGCTTGCATTCTTCCTTCTTGAAAGAATATTTGACAATATCTGCATAGCTTCTTTGTTTTGCTTCATGTTATATTGTCTTGGAGCTTGATCCTTTCTCATTATGTACTTGACTGTATCCTAATTCGGATATGTCATTTGGTTGTCTTTGAATACTGATGATTTGATCCAATATTCTAGTTCTCTTCTACTGCATATCTTTCTTCTAAAGATCTTTCCTTAAATATAATATTTCTTCTTCCAAGCTTCCAATCATTTTCTCCTTTTATTCTAACCGACTTCTCAGAACTTCCTCAATTCTTCTATTTGAAGTTTTAGATTTGTGATCATCTGCTCAATTTCTTCAGAGTTGGAATTATAAGATCCCTCTTTAATTTTTAACTCTTCCTTGAGTGACTTGTTTTTCTTTCCTAAGTTCTTCTAATGCATTGATTAGCTGTACTCTGAGATCAACTTCACCTTCTTCTTCAGAATCATCTTCTATTTCCATGAGGAGTACTCTTTTTGAATCGTTGTCACTATCATTATCCTCCTCGTCTGATGAGAAACTTCCCTCCTTTGAGTATAAAATTTTCTTGAAGAATTTCCTTTTGTTTCTTCTCTTGATATTTATTTTCCCTTTTAGAAGATTCTTCTTCATCACTCTATTTATTCTTATGAGCACATTTAGAAGAAAAATGACCAATACCACCACAATTAAAACATGTCAATGGAAGCATACCTTTATACTTGTCGGTTCATTTTTTATTATTTTTCTTACGAAGTTAACCATCTCTTCATCTTCGTCTGAATCATCACTATAACTGCAAATTGGTTTTGACTTTTGCTTGTTCTTTTTCTTTGTCTTCTTGGGTGCCTTGAAAGATGCTTCCTTCATGAATAGGTTCTCCTTTTCTGTTCTCATTTCATAGGATGTAAATAGTCCATGTAGCTCGTCCATGCTCAATGTACCGAGATCTGCTCTTTCTTCTAGGGATGATATTTGAGGATCAAATATCATAGGAAGAGACCTCAATACCTTTTGAACAACCATTGATTCATAAACTTCTACTCCCATTCCCTTAATAGTGTTAACTATTTCATCCACTCGCAAAAGGTAGGCTGCAATGTCTTCATCTTCCTTCATCTTCAATTGTTCAAACTTAGCTCTAAAGATTTGAAGATTAGGTCCTTTAACCTTGGCATCTCCTTCATAAATATTTTGGAGTTTATCCCAAAGATCCTTTGCACTGTCACAATACATAACCTTGATAAATACTGAATCAACTAGACTACTCAGAATGGTACCTTTAGCCTTTGAGTTTTCTCGCTGAGTTTATTTCCATCTCTGTTGGTTGGGGGAGTGGATGGTGATTTATACCCATCTACTAATGATTTCCAAACATCAAATCCTTGTGCCTGTAAAAAGGTTTTCATATTTTTATTCCATAATGTATAGTTCTGACCGTCAAACACTAGTTCTCCAATATTAGCGTAT
>SNQJ01S0025821.1:74688-96176 GCA_010110895.2 Picea sitchensis
GGTGAATCAATATGAGAACAATTATTACTTTTAATCACAATATAAAATCTCCAATAAATATCATGAGCATTCAATATATCATCAACACCATAATTCAATGCATATGCATCACATAAACACAATACACCAAAATTTTATGTGGAAACCCAATGCAGGAGAAAACCACATAAAACCTCTTTCCTTGCCCCGTCCAACCACCCTGAAATATAAATGTAGAACAATATGTCACTACCTCTGTCACTGATAACATGTTGTTGTTGTTGTTTCTAATATTGATTTTGATCCTATTGATTTCGATATCTCATCAAGACTGCAACCACACTTACCTCATACCAAGATTCAGAAGAGAGTTCTCCAAATCAAATGCTTATAAATCACTAGGACATACATGTTCCCGATTTCCTTAGAATACACACCCTAAAACACACATGAAGACATACCTCCAACCTGTAGCTGACCTGAGTTTTAGATCCTTGATCTTCAACAATTTTTCCTCACAGGTCTGTGACCCCATACATTGTCTAGTCGGGGATGTCCATGCTTTTCCTCATGAAATCTGCAGATTTACTCAAAGAACCTTTGTCTACAACTTATTCTCTGTATGCTTGGCTCTTGCAAACTTCTTCCCTCACTAGACTTCACTGACTTCCTCTCAGTGCCTCAGATCTGCCAATCTATATTTAGGGATGATTTTAAGGATGGAAATTTATTTTAAAATGTAGAAAACTTGGCGAATCTTACTCATCCTTCATATTCCAACTATAAATGTTTGGCAATATTTTTGTAAAAATATTCAAGTTTATAAATATTTTATATAGTTTGTATAAAATTTTAGCGATTTTTAAGGTAAAATAATTTTATCCTATAGAATTTGGGCAAATAATTTTTAGAATGGCGAATCGTTTTTTGGGAAAAACCATGGAAAATTAGCCCATGAGAGAAATTTAGCCCCTAAAATCATCCCTGTCTGTATTCACCAGAAGTGATTTTCCAATTGACTCTTCTTTGTGTTTTAATGAGGATCTCATGATGACATGCAACTCACATTCAACTTGTTAACTTCTATTTACAGACTCACATGCAACTTGTTAACTTATGTTTACAGTTACTTTAACATGCAACTGACATGGAACTTGTTAAATTTTGTTTACAGACTCACATGCAACTTGTTAACTTATATTTACAGTTACTTTATCATGCACCTGACATGCATCTTGTTAAATTTTGTTTATAGACTCACATGCAACTTGTTAACTTATTTTTACAGTTTCTTTAACATGCAACTGACATGCAACTTGTTAACTTCTATTTACAACTACTTTACCTTGACATGCAACTTGTTAACTTCCTGTTCAAGGGTTGACATTAATGAAACCAATCTTTCAACAATTCACTGACAACCAATATTTCAACAATGAATATTTCAATAGGCTTAGCTTATCAAATTAACTCCCCATTTTCTACCATTAAAACAATGGAAGGTGCAATACATGATCATCCTACCTCCTTCATATCTTGTCATTTTTTTACTAAATTTTTTGCACCAATCGATGTAGCGTACTCATTGTTCAATCATTTCTCCTTAATGAATTATGTTGTAGAGGTTTATTTTTTTTCATTTAGGTCAAGCAGGCTTCCTTCAATATTAACTTTAGTTTCATGATGTGGTGGTAGTGTAGTGCCTCCTGTCATAGGTGGCCCTACTGTGATTGTTAGTGCATTTCGTATTTTTCTTGAGTTAATATTTATATAGGATTTCCTTGGACAATGCATTCATTGTGGGATACTGAAAACATACTCTTGGTTTGGGTAGGGTTTGAGTTGAACACATTTTATATTGCATAGAAGTTACTCCAACCTATGAGTCCTCTAAATCATCTTCCCACCTTATTAGTTTGTTTTTCTTATTGCTTTATTTCATTTTTATATTGATTTCCTTAGCTGTTAAGTTCTTCTGATATGCAAATACAATAACCACACAAGATCCAAAGAACAATATATAAAAACCACACTTTATTATTATGAAAACCCTTAGGGTAGGGCAACACCATACAATATATCCTATTATGGAAGGGATCCACTCACGTTCACTTGCCTCTTCAAGGGGGAAACCTCCTAATGAGCTACACTCTCCAAATACAATGATTCTCAACTTGTCCATTACATTGCTTGAACCCCTTTATATAGTGCTACCAACCACCTAAGAACATTCTAGAGAAGGAACCTTCTAGTAAGTCCTCTTACATTTATTGCATTCACACCAGGCCTTATTTATTAAAAGTGGACTTTATACATAACAATACTTATATACTATTATCCCCCTTTGGTACATCCCTAGGTACCCCATATTATTCCCCCTAGCTACAATACATTCCATCCCCCTTATGAAAGTGTTTTCCTCAATGATTTTTATGAGGTTTTACAACCATATATCAGGGTCCCATGGATAAGTGTGGACCATGATGTTGAAGTAGGATGGAGAACCAAGGATCCCTTGTAGGAGTGTGAGCCACCATGATGAAGTAGTCCAACTTCCACTGTAAACATGGGTCCCATGTCCAAGTTCTCATGTGAAATCCACTCTGAGAATATTGAAACTTAGTAGCCAAGTGAAAATGATACTGCAAGGATCGATACTATTCATGTGGATCCAAATATGTAGATCCATACAAAAAATCATCCACGATTACTAGAGAACAATAAAACTGAAGAAGAGTATGCATAGAAATCTCTTGTCTTCTCTCTAGGATGTGCTCTATAGAATGTTGATGCAGGAGCATTTTTCCTCCTAATGTTTACTTGTTGACTAGGATTAAGTGGTCTTGACTTGTACCAAGGGAGTTGGTTCCCTAATTTATTATGGTTGTAATTTCCTATGTTTATTTGGATTCTAGAAGGAATGCATAGGATATGGTTTGTTTAAATGAAGTTGGTTAAATGTAATAGAATTTGCCTATGATAACAGATCTCGAGGGTTGATAGGTTTGGAAGAGATTATAAAGTTAGTATCTTGAGGATTTTGTGGGTCTTAAGGTTTGTTAGTGGAAAAATTATTGGATCTGAAACAGATTTGGTTTCAGGAACCTTTTGTTTAATTTTGTAAGCCTATTGGGCATTGGACAGAGAGAGAGATGGAGTTGTTTGAATAGGAGTTTGGAAGTGTGAGGAGTGTGGACAAAGGCCAAGGAAAGGCCAATTAAACATAAATTAGGCCTAAAAAGAGTGTGAAGGCCTTATGTAACTATGTACATGATTGTTAATAGAATAAATTGTGAAATTGGATCTCTATGTCAATTATTGGAATCAAGTGTTCTGGTCGTATTGATATTTTGTGCATGAATGCAGTCTATATTGGAATTAAACAAGTGGTGTTATAGGTTGGTGAAATGTGAAACGTTGATTACAATTTTGCAGGTCGGGATTGAATCCAAGTCCCATCGATCAACTATGAAATTTAGTCTAAGTTAGAATTCTAAAAAATGAACGAACATGGAACGCTGGATGAGTCGAAATAATGCACAGTGATCATTGGATCAAGATTTTGTCGTACAACAGAGTTGGAGTCAAGAAACTATCTCGATCGTTGATCACATTTGGATCAACGATCCATATAATTTTTCTATGTGGAGACACTAGAAGTCAATATCAGAATTGACAGATCATATTATATCGGAGAGGAGGTTATCCATATTGATGGTCAAGGAACACCCTCTACTTGGAATCTGAAACAATGGTAAAGGCTTGTCGGAGTTAATGTTTCAGAGTGCATGTTTGGAAAATAACTTGAAAAGGGAGTTCTGATATATGGTGTAGATCGATCGAGGTATTGAAGAGATTAATGGTTGTAATCAAGTATCAGAGCAAGGAGAGAAAAAACCAAGAATGGAACACATGGTATGCCATATTCATTTTCAGAGCAAGGTTGTCAGAACCCATAAGCTAAGGATACCTCGATATCAAAATATTGACGAATGGATGAGATCCATTCGGAATAATCCTGATTGAAGTTAGGAAGATGATGCGTGTCAGATATCTATTGGGTGTCAGAGTATAACCATTGGAGTTCAATAGTTGGAGATAATGTGATAGAGGAACACCAAACAATGATGAGGATTGATTAGAGGAATGATCATATTGACGGTCGTGAAGACAAAACGTGGAGGAAGAGGTGTAAGAGATCGAAGTGGGTTGTCGGAGCCTTTAACTCCAAGAGACTAGAGGAAATTTATGACGACAGATCCTAACCTTACATCAGAATAGATCTGGGAGGCAGATCCATCGTTCATTAGAGCTGGGTTTCAGAGAATCATTCTTAGCTTGACTTCGAATGTAGATTTTGAAAATAAATCATAGTCGTTCATCAAGGAGAGAAATCAACGGTGTAGTTTGGATGATTGTGGCCACTTCAAAAATTAGTCTAGATCGTCCATTGGGGAGGCAGTTTCAGGATGTTTATAGTTACGCTTCCAATCTAACTTCCAAAACTATACGACGAGATGAGATCTGGATCATCCTTTTAGTGACGATCGACGACTGAGGATAAAAGTGGAACCAGTCTGAGGAGAGACCTATGTCATCCATCGTAGTTGATTAATGTCCAGTAGAAATCCTCCACCAATACTTCATGATTCAGTTCTGGTCATCCCAACGCCGTAGTATGAGGAGTGGAGGAAAATATTTGATCTAAGGACAAGAAGGATTTTTTTATTTTTAACTAAAACGGGTATTTTTATTGATCAACCATCATTACATGGGAGAATTTTCCCTCATAATCTGTGTACAACATTTATCATCCTTACAATGACACGAGGAGAGATAAAACTCATACTACGGGATGGGAATCCACTGGGGGTTTCCATCATTTTTGTTTAGCACACCTTGGGGTAAGAGGCAACCTATATTCGCCTTTGCATCTGCCTCCTTGTTTGATCCATGCAAGATGTGGAAAAAATAAGAGTAGGAGAAGTCTTTGAGTTCTTGTTGAATCCTTAGTAGAGTCTTGTTGATCACTGGATTTATGAGTTGGTCATTTGTATTTAAGATCTTAATCAGGATTTCAAAGTCTCCAAATACTTGTATTTCTCTTATGCCATTTTCCTGCGCTTTTTCGAAATATTTGAGTAACCTGAGGATTTCAGATTGGTTGTTTGTTTTCTGTCCTAGACCCCAACTGAAGTTGTCTTTTCGAGATCCATTCGAGGAGTAAATCACTCTGCCTGCTCCTGTGTTTCCTGGGTTTCCTTTGGAGGCTCCATAAAAAAATACTGAGGCTATGCCTTGGCGCCTCCACCAGTCTTGAAATACTGCATCCTTGTCTCGCAGATGCCAACCTGGAGTGAGGTAGGGGTGAGCAGAGATTTGTTTTGTCTCAGTAGGTGAAAGTGCCAATCCATTTATTTTCTGCAGGAAGGAGAATTTTTTCATTCTTGAAGGAGTAGTTTGCCACTATTTCGAGAAATAGAGCTTTTGATTTCATAACTACCGAAGGGGGAGAAGGTAGCTTATTGTTGAAGATCTGATCATTTTTGGCCAGCCATAGTTTCCAACAAATGTATTTGGGGATGGCCTGCCAAATTCTTTTCCAGTTTGGACTGCTTTGCATCTCTTGAGGGTAGCGTGTCTTCCAAGAGGAAAATAAATTTACCACTGAGATCTGGTTCGGAGTTGTGATGTTGAGGCCTTGTAGAGAGATATTCCATACTTATTGAGCAAAAGAACAGTCCACAAAAAGATGATCCGTTGTATCTGGGGCATTACAACACATAGGGCATATGTGGGGGCCAATGATGCCTCTTTTTGTTAGATTTTCACCTGTCAAAAGTTTCCTGTGCATTAGAATCCATCATAAGAAGTTTACTTTCGGTAGCCCAAGGGGGTCCCAGACCTGTTTCCAGAGAATTGTTGACTCAAAAGGAGCTTGGGGGGTTTGAAGTGAAACATATCCTTGTGCAACCGAATAAAATCCAGCCTTGACCCATCCCCATTTGTCTAGAAAGAGGAGATGGACCGGAGCTGAATCCGTCAGCGTTGCTAGGAGGGCTGATTTATGCCTTTGAAAATATTCTGGAACACGTGAGAGGTCCCATGCTTTCCAGCTTCCTGAGGCATCCCACGCAGATATGTCTGGGAGTTTGGTAAATCCGCGTTGGGAGAGCCACTCATGAATTCCTTTAAGTTCGTCCGAGACATTGAGGGGCGCATTTCCCATGATGTTGTCTTGCCACAACATTGTGTTTTTTCCATTCCCTGGGATTCAATAGAGGTGATTTTGGAAGGAGGGTAAGCCTCGGCGGTAGAGGTTCCAAATATGAGTGCCTTTGGGGGTGCTGTCTTCTTGGAGATTTCTCAGAGAGATGCCATCAAGTTATTTCTTCCTTAAAAGATTGCTTATAGGATGCCTTCAATTTGCATATAGGTTCCAAAGGATTTTGCCTCCCATAGCCAGATTTTCAAGCTCGGGGTCTCTTACCTAAAGGCCACCTTCAGTGTGAGGGCGTTTGACCATTTCCCAATTGACTAGGTGGTATTTCTTATGATTACCTTTGCATCCCTGCCAAAGGAAGTCTCTGATCATATTTGCAATCTGTGACATGATCGCCTTTGGAGCAAGAAGGAAGGAGGCCTGATAGATTGGTAAGGAGGACAAGATCGATTTTATGAGGGTGAGCTTCCCTGCGTTTGAGAGCCACTGTCCACCCCAGGATATGATTTTTGCATTGAATTTGCTTATGGTTTCTGTCCACAATGAAGACTTGTTGGGCCCTAGAGTTAGGGGGAGTCCAAGATACTTTATTTTTTCCCATGAAGCGTAGCCCAAGAACCCTAGGTATTGGGAAATTCTCAGAATTGTTTGCTGATCTGTATTCCAGCCATACACTGTACTTTTCCTTTTATTGATGAGCTCTCTAAAGATACTGCAGAAGCCTTGAAGAATTTCACTGAAGTTTTTTGCAATCTTTATGGAAGCTCCTCCCAGCATGAAGGAATCGTCTGCAAAGAGAGCATGATTGATTGGTTCTAGGCCCTTCGTTAGTCTAATGCCTGGGACTGAGCCAGTCTTTTTTTCAGTAGTCAACTTCCAACTTAAAGTGTCTCCCATCAAGATGCACAGGAAGGGGGACAGGGGGAAACCTTGCCTTAATCCCCTTGAGGCTTGAAAGTAATTTGTTGGTCTACCATTCAATAGGGGGGATATCCAAGGATTTTCGATGCAAGCTTTGATCATTTTAACAAAATATGGGGAGAAACCAAAAGAAAGAAGGACTTTATAAAGGAAGGAGAGGTTTACCCTGTCGAAAGAATTTTCCATGATGAGCTTTATCAACATCCCTTTCTCTTGTCACTAGTGACTGGAGTGCATGGATTCTCGAACCTGTATTACATTGTCAAGAATATGTCTTCCTTTGAGGAAACCACCTTGCATGGGGGAAATGAGGTTTTCTAGTAGAGGATTTATTCTATTTGCCAGGAGTTTGGACATAATTTTGTAGGAAGCATTGCAGAGTGAGATGGGTCTGAATCTTTCGAAGGAGCTCGAGTTAACTTCTTTGGGAATTAAGGATAGAAAGGTGGAGTTGGTGCTACCCCCTACCTTGGATCTTTTATGGAAAGCTATGATCATATTTTGCAGGTCTATCTTGATTATATCCCAGGAAGCTCTGTAAAAATGTATTGAGAAACCATCTGGCCCCGGGGCTTTATCGGGCTCTATGGACCATATGACATTGCATATTTATTCTTCAGTAAACAACTTCATGAGATCTGCATTGTCATCCCTGCTTACTAGAGAGGGTATGTGTGAGAGGTAGTCTGAGATAGTCTCTTCGTAGCTGGAGTCTTCTTCTTGGTATAGGCTCTGAAAGTGTTTTTCTGCTGCCTCTTTGAGCTGTTCAAAACCCTTGTGCATCATTCTGTTATCACTCCAAGAAACTCTTTGAGGTTGTGGGTCAAAGATGTTGGGTAACTTAAGGTGAACTTGTTTTTGTATTTTGTATGTCTGGATCAATGGGATAACTCAATTACAATATGATATTCAGACAGTCAAAATGAGAATCAAATGAACCAGTTCTCTCAAGGATCAATAATCAAATGATAGCTTTTAAGTGGGTGAGAAAACAATGCTTATACACCAAATACAAATGTAGGGTTTAATAAACAATGATAAGCAACTATTAATCAAGTTATGAGCTAACCAATGAGATGAGAGTCATTTTGCAGCTAAAACAACTTGACTAAGAGTACAGAAGGAAAGATGAGAATCTGACATCAATAGAGAGAGACAACTGTGATTTGTATTCATATGGAAAAGTCTGTTTACAAATATAGTATTTTCAGTATCCAAAATCAAACCTTTTCTTTATAAAAATGATAAGTATTTATAACCTTAACAATAGATCTCAGATCCCTGGAAAATGGATCTAGATTTCTAAATATAGAAAACATAGTGCAAACTAATTACAATCAGGTAATTGAAAATCTACTTTATATGAATCGAACTATCTTCAAAAGGTGTTTGACATCTGATCTTTGTCATGATGCGCCCTTGATGTGTCTCTGATGTGTTGACACATGTATTCAAAACTGAAAACTTTAAACAACTGTGAACAAAGTTTTAGTTGACCATTTAAGCATTCACCTCCTATATCTCCACGAATCTTTGAAACTGAATATTTCATGATTTGGTGATTAATCTTTTTGATGCCCTCTTATCTTTTAAATCACCCAAAAAACACTTTGTTCGAGCTCAAAATCTTCAAAATTCTTTCTCTGTGGTTTCACCAGCTATTTCGCCTTAGAATTTGCTAATTAGCCGATGAAAGATCTGCTTTTCAACAACTAATTGGTTATAACTGCGCATCCTGTGCTGGTGAAAATTTTGTTTTAATCAAAAGGAAAACCTTTCGTGTTCAAAATAAAAAATCATTGTTTGTATTAGTCTTGATTAATATCCCTGCAAACTTACAGCAACCTGTGCCAGCACCTGCAAATCTGGATTTGTGGTAATTCTTTCTTTCAACTTTTTGATTTTCCTCTTCAGATGCTTAGCTAACCACCATAAGCTGTTATAGTCCTTTGTGATATTTTTCTTCTTTTTCTTATCCTTTATGCTTTCAAGTGCCATCTTCTCAAAAGCTGCATTGGTCTTTGCAAAATTCTCTGATAAAGTTTCATATCTTGCCTTTATCACCCTTTCTAGAATCTCGTGCTGTGCTATTATCTCTTTCATCTCCTTAATCTTCTATGATTTCTTTGATTTCTTATTTCTTGAGGTTTCACCTTCATCTTTGGAAGTAAAAACTTCAAAATCCTGTGCAGGTTCCATGGAGTTCTCTAGACTGTTGATGTCTGGAATTTCATCATCTTTTTCTGGTTCTATGTCTGAATCTGTGTATGGCAGATTTAGAACATTTTCCTTCTTTACTGTGGATTTCTCTGGGTTTGTTTCGAAATCTAGTTTCATTTTAGCTTTCTTGGGCTTTACGCTAGATTTTTTCTCTTCTGATGACTTTGGGAGAGTTCTCCTTCTCTTTGAACTACTATGAGGTGTTGGATTCTTCTTTCCTGCTTTCTTCTTTTCATTCATAGGTTGAGTTTGGGTCTCAAAACCTTCCCAAAAGACAAAGTGCTGCCAAGTTCTTTTTCTCTGTCTCAATTCTTCCAAGATGATCATTTTGATCAGGCCATAATGACAAAGGGAATTATTGATGCTGAATGGTTCAACTTTGATCCTATTACACACCTTTGTTAGGATTCTATGAAGAAAGAAAGGTAGATTTAGAAGGACCTTCCCTGTGAAGTGATCTAGGAGTCTAAAGTGATATAGAATCAACTTGTCATACCTTCCCTCTGAGGTTACATATAGATGAATGCCTTTGAACATAACTTGCCATTCATCTTCAAGGTAAGAAACAAGGATACTTTTCTTCCAGGTTATACTTCAGAACTCTATTTTGAGGTATGATCTAAAATCGAAGTTCTTGGTTACTATTGTTTTAAACCAACTTTGACCTGTTCTGGGTAAGCCAGTTGCTGAGGCAATGACAACTTCATCAAATATCAGTTCCAAAGAACCTACTGTAGCTTTCTTTCCATCATATGACTTTGCAAAAGTCTCCGCTATCGCTTGGTGATATCCCTCCTGCAACTTTTCTACATAGGTCATACATCCTGCATCTGAGAAATGCTTCTGAACCTCTGGATGAGACTACAAAAAAGATAAGTTCTCTAGTTGTTTCATCTGAAGTGATCCTCCTCGCTGCCTTTCCATCTGCAACTTAATCACCAATTAATCTATACATGGTTGACACCGTAATCTTTCTAATAAGGAAAGGGCTGGCGTTGGTGAAAATGACCCTATGTTATCAATTGACATATGAAACCCCATAATAGAATTTTTAAACACCATGAGTTTGAAATAAGAAATGATGATTTTGATTTGGTGTCAACAGATATCTGGTACTTTATCCTCTGGTTGTAATGATGATTAAGAGTTTGTCACATCTTCAAACACTTCTTTGTTCGCCACGTGAAATACGTGATCACAATCTATCATGATATCTTGCTAGATCGTGGTGAAGAGGTGTAACCACTCATTTGCTTCCATTAACTTGCCATGATGATCATATGACATGTGTCCAACGCACCCTTTTTGGGTTTCTAAAGTTGTTGGAGAAAAACCCGTGTTAACACTTTCACCGGATCGCTTGCTGTTGGGAGTACCCTTTAGCCATTGAAACCTGAGGCTTTCACCGACTAACTTCAACTTCAAAACAAATGTTAGCTGTTGAAAAGGTTTTTCTTGATTTTTTGAAAATACCTTTTGAGGATCAATTTATTTCTAGAATAACACCTTAAATCCTATGTTTTGACACTTCAAAATTCTAAAATTTATATAGAACCCTATTTGTAACCATGCTATCACCTACAAAATGGAGCAAATTGACTGATTCATTTTGGGAGATAACACATTCCATCTGAGGACGCAATTTCAAAAATGTGGTTGTGGGAGAGGTGGGCTCTGCATTTCCTGTGAAAGTAAGAAGTTTTACAGTCTCCATATTTTAGACACAAGCTTCGAGACTTGAGCCTCGACCAATATTATTCTTCTTGTTGAAATGCACATAAAGTTTTTTTTGGGAAGCTTGTTCTTTCTCTAGATCTATTTTGAAGATGGCCTTGGACTCCATTTTCTCTTGCAAGTCTAATAGTTGATGGACTGCCTTTTGTCTAAGGCTAATGGGGTTGATTATGGGTTTTTTAACCCAAGATTTCAGTGAATATTTTGTTTCCTTTAATTTATGCTCCTACGCAAAGCTTGGGGACTCTGAGACAGGAGAGGACCAAGAAAAATGAACAGTTTCTAGGAAGCCCTCCTTTTCTATCCAAAGGGGGCTGAACTGGAAAGGATTTGGGCCCATATTTTATTCTTCTTCCAAATTCAAGAGGATAGGTTTGTGATCATAAGTCAACTTTGGGAGAATCTTGGTATAGATTATCCTTCTTTCTTGCAGGAATGAGCTCTGGATTAAGAATCTGTCCAGACATGTAGAGATGTGATAAACCCCTAATCTGTTATTTGTCTAGGTGTAAAGTCCTTTCGAATGATTGAAGTCAAGGAGGTCCGATTGATGGACTAACTCCTCGACGAAGGGGAGAATTTGGTCTCTACCACTATTTCATCCTCTCTTTTCTTTCAGATCAAATACTAAATTTAGATCTCCAACTAGCATTATGTTTGAGGGAGAGAAGATCTCTAAAAAATATGATAACTATTTCCAACAGTCTTTCTTTTCAGAGTACAAGACCGGAACATAAATATTGAAGAGTGAAAGAGAAAAATTACTTGAAGTATGTTAGAGTTTAGTGAAGATCCAATGTTGGGTCTCGAAAGAATCTTCTAAATGAAACTTGTCATTCACCCACATGGTTGCGAGGCTACTAGAGGAACCTCTTGCGCTGATGGATTTCCAAACATTTTTCTTCCATTTCTATTTTTTGATTTCAAGAAGGGTGTTCCCTTCAATTTTGGTCTCTAGGAGCAGGAGGATCTCGGGAGGGTCGATTTTCAGTAGGTATTTAACTGCTTCGGCCTTCGATGGGTTCCCCAAGCCTCTAAAATTCTAAAGAGACTATACGCATTATTTACTGGGATTGGAGTGGGTAGTCCCTCCCTTGGGGGGACTTGATCTGGTATTTCTTCCAATGGAAATCTCAATGGTGGATTGACTTCCTTTCATTTTTTTCCTCTCCGCTTCTTATTCTCTTGCTTATTTGTGAGATTTTCTCCCTTCTCTTTTTGAGGGTCTCTTGAGGAACTCATCCTCCAAAGATCCAGAGTTTTCTGGTATTTATTTATTTATTATTTTTGCATATGAAGGGGAGGAGGAGGTTCCGATTGGGGAACCAGATTGGACTACCTTGCCATTGCTTTTTCCCACTGTGTGAGGGAGGGTCTTTTGCTCGAGTTCTTTAATCACTGGATCATATATTTCTAAAGGGTTTTTGAGGATTTCAAATGGGTTTTTAGAATCCTTTGGGATTGGAGGGGATGAGCTTCCTTCCCCAGGAGCTTTCCTTGGAATGGGGGCGCCAGGCCCTTTTGATGCCCCTTTCCCTTTGAATTTGTTGTTATTCTTTGATGGGTCTACCTTTTGGACCTATTTCCATTGTTTTCCTTTATAGATCTCCCCCTCTTCTTCTACCTTTGTTTTGCAATGCCTGGCAAAGTTTCCATAGCCATGACAATACCTGCATTTGACTAGAAGTTGTTTGCAATCCAGTTATTGGATGTGAGACCACTCTGCAACCTTTAGTTGAATGGATTCTACTTCGACGCATATCTTGGCGCAGGAATATTGATCCTTTTTGTTTGCTTTGTCGATGTATTTTTTGAGAATGTTCCCAATGGATTCCAGAGACTTCAGATTCCAACAATGCAAGGGGAGGTGGGGGAGGCACACCCAGACCGGTACGACTGAGGGAACATCTTGTGTCGGATCGAAGTCTGGAGACCATTTATTCAGGTATAGACCCTAAGGGCCCATAAATTATGGTCCATTCCTGAATATGAGGTTTCTGTCCTCTGTGTTGTCAAAGACAAAAGTGTAGAATCCCCTGCCGACGAGATGGCTTTTGATGCCTTCTTTTACAAGGGGACTCCAGTTCCTATGAACCCATGCATATACATCTTTGGGAGAAGGACATAGGCCTATGAATTGGCCGATGAATCCTCATTCAACAAGGTTCAAAGAAGATCTTCATGTTTCTTCTACTAGGAGGGTGACTAAGGGAATATTGTCCAGTTTTTTGACGAATTTTTGCTGCATCTCTCAGGCCGTTCGCTTGCTGCTGGCTGCGACCAGTTTTCTGAAATCATCTATCTCAGGAGGCAGAGGTGGGGTGGGGAACCTAAAGGCCCCCTCCTGGGGCCATGGCATGAGGGCAAGGGAGGGGACGCACTATGTGTGCACGCGAACAACCTCCTGGAGCATGAGCGTTCAAGGCAGGAATTAGGACAAGAAGGAAATTTTGACAACAAAGATTCAGTTGAAATTTATGTTCTTTGGGTATTATAGCCACAAGGTTATCATTTTTGGTATCAAATCAAGGTTGTGCTCTTTAGAACTATGAAAGGAATACAAAGAAAGGGAAGGTTCAACAAAGAATCTAAGCATATTATGAAGGGAGAATGTACATAGTACCTGATAAGATTGCAGAAGCATTGTGATAAGGAGTTGTCCATTAAAGTGCAATGAATGTGAAGACACAATCACAACACAGATCTTGAAGGTATTAGTCATGCATTTTTATGATTAAATCTAGTTATGAAGCATTTATGATTGCAGGTCATAGCAACTGAGAGATATAGGATATAGAAGAACTATTGCAACTATTGAAGTTATGATAGAAGAATAGGGAGCATGCAGAGCTCTCAAGTGAAGAATCTTGTGGAAGAAGAACCTTGCAGCAGGAGATGTTGTAAACATTTCCAATTGAACATTGGGAATGCAGAGGACAATTAGAGTTATTAGGGGGTGAGAAAGAGTGCAAAAGCCAAAAAAGAGTAGAGAACCAAAATGATACCAGGAGGTCAATCTCAAGAGGAAAGCTTGATAAGGTATCGTGTAACAAGTACTAAGACTTGTTGCAAAGGAGAGGCTCAATGCAACTCATAGTGAACAAGAGATGTTCTCAAAGGAGGAGATGGCTATTGATAGTGATGAAAAACGTCCAGAAAGGAGCCACAACCAGAATAATAAAAATTCCAAGGCAATTGGCATAAAGAGAATGAGTGATGAAAATTTTGAGAAAGAAATGGCTGAGTTGAAAATACATCTTAGTGTACTAAAGAAGTTTCTATAGGAAATGAAGAAGACCAGAGGTATGACTGGATAGTGAAGAAGAGGAAGGTGACATGGCATGAGTTACAAGTGAATTTGAAGAACACGTTGTGTGCTATATTGAATAAAGAACTCAGAGAAACTGAGTATGAGATGGAAGTTCACTATTGTGAACTAGAACATGGATCAATCCTTGGAGAAGATGATGATAAAGATGATGAATATATATTTTTTGAAAATATCATGAACTACTTGGAAAGTTCAGATCAAGATGAGGATTTGATGACAAAGACATCAAATGAGACCATATGGCCTTATATTTTTAAATCTAATAGTTTGTGTATGTTTTCAAATGATGGAAAATTACTTAAATTTGACATAAGGGAAGGTGAAAGAGGACATAAGTCAAGTTCCGTTCTAAGAGAAGATGAGGATATATTGTCTCAAAAGGGTGACCAAAGGAAAGCACATACACAGTTGATAATTGCATATGATGAAGGACTATTATAGGGACCTATTGGTGTAGCAAGAAGGAAAATTTTGGTTTGTGAAAGAAACCATTCAAATGATCAAAGAGGTGAAGAACAACTTCCAGATGAGATGCACATAAATCTTGATGAGGAGATGGAATTGTTAGAAGAGATGTCTTAGATAGAGAAGTTCTTGATTGAATATGTGTTTATAGACATGGAATATGATGGAGTTGAAAAAGGAGAAGCCACAATAGTGGAATCCGATCAACAATATCAAAGGCATTTAGAGGATGCAAGGTTGTCAATGGGAAACAAGGACAAGAACAACATCAAGAAACTCATCAAGTACTAGAAGGAGATGAGGAACATGATGAATACCTCATGGATGTCTTAGAGGAGTTAATACTATATGGAGAATTAATAGTAAAAGCATATGAAAAGACTCAAAAGTATCATGATTTTGAAACTAATGAATGGTGTGTACTTGTAGATTGTGAATATTTGCAGCCTTTGGAAGTTGTCATAGAAGGAAAGATATTGTCTTGTGAAGGAATGGAAGAGGCTCATAACCATAGACTTGTTGCATCAGGAGGAGATACATCATTGTCTCTTGAAAGATGTAAAAAGTAATACCATGTAAGTTCAAGAAATGCAGGTGTGAATTGACTTGGAGATACTTCAGCTGCTAAAGTAGATGAAATCCTGTAATGGGATATACAAGATTACAATGATGCAAGTATGGAACTTGATAAAGGAGAAATGGAATTGAATGGTGATGATAATACTGAATATGATTGGTGAATTTCCATGGAGAAGTCCTTGTAAAAGGATCTAAATTTATTATTACAAATATGCGATTTTCATAAACTCCAAGAACAAAGTTTATTTGAGTAGTCATGTGAGCATAGCATACAACTTAAGGTATGCAAGGATGGATGCATAAATTCTTATTGAGTGAGAAGTGTTGTTAAGAAGTTGATGAAAAACAAAGGTATGAAGATGAAGAGATGGAAACAACCATACAAATATTTTTTGATAATTTGCAACATACTTGCAACAGTGATGAGTACCAATTGAATGCAAGAATAAGCATTAGATTGGGTGAATTCTGGAAACATATGATGGAAAATTCTAGATGGAGTGATCAAGAGTAGCAAAATAAGTTCAACATGCAGATGCAACCAACTAAAGGAAGAAAATAGTTTTCATAGAGGAAAAGCAAATTATGGGATCTAGGAAGGTTGCAAGCAACAACTATACAACGACAAGGTAACAAGGTGAAGGGTAAACAACTACAACATAAAGTTTGGGATCCTAGAAGATGGAAGGAGATAGTGAAAAATTATATAGCAGAGCATGTGGACAACATTAACAATGAGAATGAAGCAGTTGAATACACATGATCTGAACATCATGAATAATTTCAACCTTGGGAGTTTGATGCAGGAGCATTTAGCCTCCTAATGTTTACTTGTTAACTAGGCCTAAGTGGTCTTGACTTGTACCAAGGGATTTGGTTCCCTAATTTATTATGGTTGTAATTTCCTATGTTTATTTAGATTCTAGAAGGAATTCGTAGGATAGGGTTTGTTTAAATTAAGTTGGTTAAATGTAATCTAATATTCCTATGATAACATATCTCGAGGGTTGAGAGGTTTGGAATAGATTCTAAAGTTAGTCTCTTGAGGATTTTGTGGGTCTTAAGGTTTGTTAGTGGATAACTTATTGGATCTAAAAGATGTTTGGTTTCAGGAACCTTTTTTTTAATTGTGTAAGCCTATTGGGCATTGGACATAGAGAGAGATGGATTTGTTTGAATAGGAGTTTGGAAGTGTGAAGAGTGTGGCCAAAGGCCAAGGAAAGCCTAATTAAACGTAAATCAGGCCTAAAATGAGTGTGAAGGCCTTATGTAACTATGTACATGATTGTTAATAGAAATGACTGTGAAATTGGAGCTCTGTGTCAATTGTTGGAATCGAGTATTCCTATCATATTGATATTATGTGCATGAATGCAGTCTAGATTGGACTTAACCAAGTGGTGTTACATGTTGGTGGACTATGAAACGTTGATTATATCTTTGCAAGTCGGGATTGAAGCCAAGTCCCATCATTCAACTACGAAATTCAGTCTAAGTTAGCATTCTAAAAAATGAATGAACGTGTACCATTGGATGAGTCTAAATAATGCACAGTGATCGTTGGATAAAGAGTTTGTCGTACAACAGAGCTGGAGTCAAGAAACCATATCGATAATTGATCACATTTCGATCAACGATCCATATCATTTCACCGTGTGGAGACGCCATAAGTCAATATCAGAATTGATGGATCAGATTAGATCATAGAGGAGGTTATCTAGATCAATGATCAAGGCATTCCCTTTAGTTGGAATTTGAAACAATGGTAAAGGCTTGTCAGAGTTAATGTTTCAGAGTGTCTGTATGGTAAAGAAACTGATGAGGGAGTTCTAATCTATGGTGTAGGTCGATCGGGGTATTAAAGAGATCAACGATCGTAATCAAGTCTCGAAGCGAGGAGAGAAGCAACTAAAAATGTAACACGTGGAGACGTCGTATTCATTGTTAGAGTAAGACTGTCAAAACCCATAAGCTGAGGAGACCCCGATAGAACAATACCGACGAACGACTAAGATATATTCGAAATAATCCTGATCGAATCCAGGCAGATAACACATGGCGGCTATCTAATGGGTGTTGGAGCGAAACCATTGGAGTTCAACAGTTGAAGCTACTTTGATAGAGGAACACCGACCAATGGTAAGGATTTATTAGAGGAATGATCAGATTGACGGTCGCAAAGACGACATGTGGAGGAAGAGGTGTAGTGATCAAATTGGGTTTTTGGAGCCCTTGACTACGAACTATCAACATACTTAATTTCGAGAGACCTAGGGAAAGTTCTGACGATGAATCCTAACTGTCCATCGGAAGAGATCTGCGAGGAAGATATGTTGTTCATTGGAGTTGGGTTTCTGGGTATTATTCTTAGCTTGACTTCGGATGAAGATTTTGACAATAAATCATAGTCGTCCATCAAATAGAGGAATCAACGAACGAGTTTGGACGATTGTGGCCACTTCAAAAAGTATTCTAGATCGTCCATCGGGGAGGTAGTTTTGGGATGTTCAGAGTTATGCTTCCAATATAACTACGAAATCTATACGACAAGACAAGATCTGGGTCATCCTTTCAGTGACAATCGATGACTAAGGATAAAATCAGAAACCAATCCGAGGAGAGATCTCCATCGTCCATATAGGAGTTGATCAATGACCAGTAGGGAGCCTCCACCAATACTTCAAGATTCATATCTGGTTGTCCCAACGTTACAATATGAGGAGTGGAGGAAACAATTTGATCTGAGGACGATAAGGAAATTTTGAAAATAGAGATTCAATTGCAATTTATGTTCTGTGGGTATTGTAGCCATAAGGATATCAAATGTGGAGTAGAGTCATCAAATGGAAGATGAAAATGGTTTTCATCCCATAAATGACAACTATCCATATACCAAACATCACAAGCATACTCAAAATCATACCAATCATATGCTTCTTGATTATATACATCCCTAATGTCCTGCATAATATATCTCTCTTGCATTACAAGTGATATTGCTTGAAGATTTTTAACATTTGCCTAAATATTTTGAACACATGTCCTGAGGGATTCAAACTTCCATTGAAGTTCCATGAGGAGTCTAATATCCATTGGAAACACCAGATATAATATACCAAAATAAATATCTTAAAATCCTCTATACAATGGCACTAATCTAGTAGCAATTTGAACACCCTGTCAAAAGTTATGAGCTCTACAATCCCATTGCCGTCATGAAAAACCCTAAAAAATGGTTGATTTTAAATCAACAATATTTTCACTTCTGGGATCTGATTTGGATGATTTTTGTTTTTTTGAAATGGGATATTTTTGCAAGATGAACTCAAATCTATAATTTTCTTGGGAAAATGTGGCACTAGTTTCTACAGAAATCAACAAAGTCGTGCAACCTTCCCTGGAAAAAACCTTGAAAATTAGCAGATTTTAACATGCTAATAACTTCACTTCGCAGACTCTATTTCAGATGATTTTTTTTTAAAATGGTTGTTTTTTCGAGAGTAACTCATATATGCAACTAGTGTCTACAAATTCTGCACATAAAACTACAAGAATTTTTCGGAGTGTCATGACCCTCTTTTATTGTTCGAAAAATATGAAAAATAGAAAAAAAGATTTCCTTTTTTTGTGGCCAAATAAATTTCTCTGATACCACTTGTAATTACCTAATATATGAAAATACAATCACCACACAATATCTAGAGAAAAATATAGAAAAACCACACTTTATTATTATGAAAACCCTTAAGGTAGGGCAACACCATACAACATATCCTATTATGGAATGGATCCACTCCTGTTCACTTGCCTCTTCGAGGGGGCATCCTCTTAATGAGATATACACTCCAAATACAATACTTCTCAACTTTCCCATTACATTGATTGAACCCCTTTATATAGTGCTACCTGTTGGAGCATAACCCTAACTTAAATTAGTTTATACCTAGCTTAGACTCCTAGATATTGGTTAATACATTCCATCACACTTTATTTCACCTAATTTGGCCACATAGAGAAGAAGGGCGCCTCATCCCTAGATTTTAGGGAAAACTTCTATTTTTAGATCAAGACTCAACTCCTGGTTCTTGATTTTCTGGATTTATTCTTGATTTATTCCAGCTCCCCCATATAAAAAATCATCCATTATTGGGGAATGCGCACCTCCTCTTTGAGTGAGAGATTTATTCCTTAATTAATGATTTTTGCCTTTACTATTATTAGTAACTGCTATTTCGGGTTAGTTAAGTGAGTTGGAACTACTTCTCTTGTCAGTTAAGTGAGCTAATGCGCACAACTTGACTCTTGTGGGCATTAATGAGTGTGTGACATGTGTCTTTAGTGGTCTAGGTTGAACTATGTGGTCTCCCTTAGCCTATGACACCTATTTTAGCTTTTTCTAGCTTTTTTTGACTAGAATTTCTATGTTGGAAATTCTATATATTCACCTCCTCTCTTCTTTTTGAGGTTGGTTGCTCATGTATATTCATTTTTGATTAATATAATTCTCTGATTTATGGAGCAAAAACTTTCTCTCATCTCTTGAATATCAACAAATTGTATGTGTTCAATTTAATTAGAATTCTAGATCTATCGGGGTTTCTGCAGGAATTCTACATGGTATCAGAGCCAGGTTGAATCTAGTGGATTGTACACGATTTTATTTGCAGGTATATATCATCAAGAGGCACAAAAAGAAGCAATGGATTATCTCTCTCATCCCACAAAACTCATTCTAAATCCCTTCAATTACTTCGAATGGAAGACAAAGATCTCTCTGCTCCTTCGAAGCAAAGGGCTTTACAGGGTAACAATGGGAACATAGAAAGAACTGACTGCCGCAGCGAAGAAGATCAAGTATTTCAATAAATTAGATGAAGCAATTGGGCTGATATGCCTATAAATTTCCAGATATCTCCTCTTTCATTTCAGTGGAGCCACTACTCCCGATGTGGTCTGGACCACATTGGAAGGACTATTCGGCAAGCAAGATGCAATGAGAGTGCATCAACTGGAGAATAAACTCATATCCCTAAGTCCAATTCATTTCAGAAAACTGCAAGAATTATTCACCAAGTTCAAATCCCTCCTTTTTGAACTTAATGCATGTGGAGTCAAGAAAGAGGAAGATCAACTCATCCTTTCAATTCTCTCGAAATTAGGCCCTGAATATTCCGTATTTGTATTGTCTTTTCAAGCATCTAAACTGACTCAGGAAACACGGAAAATTCCTCCATTGAATGATTTCATTGTAGAATTGACTCAAGATCAAGCTAATTTAGTCCAAATGGGTGCCATAAATCATTCCAAGAACCAAGCACTTGTGGCTACTGATGCTCCAAAGAGTAGTGGAAAAGACAAGCAAAAAGGAAAGGGTAAATTTCCTGAATCGAAGAAGGAGAGATCCTCACAATCTTCTGAGCCTAAGGGTAAGAAGAATAAGGAAATAATAATTTTTAGCTACTTTTCCAAAGGTTTTCACCCCGGAGAAAATTGCATGAGGAAGACTATCGATGAGATGGCTAAGCAATTGCAACAACACAATCTCACGGTGCCCAAAAATGCAAAGAAGAAAGATGATAACAGAATGGGAGGGAGAGCATGAGATGGTCATGATTTAATGGCTATCACATCCAATCCATCATATTGGATCCTTGATTCAGGTGCATTGAACCATATGGCTGCATCAAAAGATGAATTTTCCTCCATCGAAGAAAGCACCAGATATCCAATTTACTTGGGAGATGCCACACCCGCAAAGGTGTGCAGAGAAGGAATTGTTGATCTTGAAGGGGGATGCTTCAAAAATGTGCTTCATGTTCCCTCGTTGTCCACAAATATTCTCTCGATATATCAAATCACTCATTCCAGCTTTGGAAGGAAGGTGTATTTCACTCCGGACTCCGCAGTGATTATCGACATTTCCATAGGCTCACAACTTGCACATGGAATTACAGATCACGGTTCTCGTTTGTATTTCTTCTCCCAATTTTTTCCTAAATATATTAGCACTATATTTCTTGTTAGTCAACTGAGAGG
>SNQJ01S0025823.1:42428-63444 GCA_010110895.2 Picea sitchensis
TTTGTCTACCCTTAACAAAAGATCTCAAAAAAAAATAATAATAAAGTTTAAAATAAAAACCGCTTAAGTAATAATTGTGGTCTACATAAATTTTTGGGTAAAATGAAGAGAGTAAGAACTTAAATAAAATCTATGGATAAAAACGGTAAAGAAGAAATTAATTATTTAACTTGTGAAAGCGTAAAAAGATATTAAATTAATAATAAAAGGAAAAGAGGTTAAATTGCACAACTGTTGTTTTTAGCTCTAATAAAAAGGGTAATGAGGGAAATTATAAAATTTAGGAAACTAGGGAAAGGAGGTCAACTTAGTAAAGAATCTGCAATTAAGAACCTTCTAAATTGAACTAAATTAACAACTTCATTTTAGGGAAAGTCTTTAAAACCTGTAAGGGAATCTAGGCACACCTAGGAGTAAATTTAGGAGTAACTCTAGGTGGGTGAGGGAAAGAAGACAATTTAATAAATTAATGAAAATAACTATTGGAGGAATGTGGAGGATGAATGACACTTGTACAAAGAAGAATTTTTGAAGATTTTTATTTAAAACTTAAATTAAATGAGATTTAGGGAAAGAATGGAAGTTCTAAAACTATATAAAAGAGAGGAAGGAGGAGGAAGAAAGGGGGATCAATTGTTAGTGTAACGTTATGCTGCCAGATTAGTGACTTGACTGATTTACTTGTGGGAGTTGGGATTTCCCATCTTGGAGAGGAGTGGTAGCTCGGCCTTGCGAGGCGAGCTGGGAGCTAGACGTACCATCTGGATAGTGTGTGGCCCCTTTGCGGCTCGGGGGGCTAAGGGGAAAGAAGAGTACCCCTAGCGTTGGCTGGGAGGTATCGGTGAGGTCTCGATGATCAGCGAGCGGGAGCGACATGGAGCCCGCAGACGTCTTTCGAAGTGGGCAATCAGGCAACGGTACACTCTGTGCTTTTTAGAGTAGAATGCATTAGGATTTTTGATTTAGATCTGCATGTGTATTGGGTAATATGGATGGAATAAAATTTAACTTCAATCGGTGTTGGATCTTATTGGATTGAATGGTTTTTCTTTATTTACATACTCCAGCAAAATCATGTGTATTTATCATTGCTGTAAAAATTTTACTGTATAAATTTTGAGTAAACTGTAGCCTTGTATTATCATTTCATCTCCCTCCCCAATTTTTAACTCTACCCCTTGTTTTTTTTTATATACATCTAGCTTGTGTTTAGCACCTAAACCTCTACGAATCTCATTCTTCAACTTTGTAATATTTATTAGGCGAAACTCCTGTGCATTGAATCATGAAATGGTGGATGCCATGCCCTTCCTATACTCTGCAACCCTTTTTATTTTCGCTGGCTAATGTACCGGGTGAGTTACCTTTTCTTACTTCGCTCTCAGACCGATTAGACTTCCTTGACTGTGGCTTTCCCCCTTGCTATTACAATTTTATGGTTATAAAAAAAAACCTTTCTTTTATAAAAATTTATCAACTTTTTTTTCTGATAATTGTCTTCATTTCTAGCAACACCTTAGCGAATCCTTGATGGACTGTGATTTAGCAACAGTAGTTTTCTCTTTTGGCAATCAAACTTTACCAAATCGTTGATAAATTGTTATCAGCGCTAATCATCTTCCCTTTTCACATTAAAACTTAGCGAATCGTGGATGGACAGTGACTCTACATGACAGTTTTCCTTTTGTAAACTAAAACAATCATTGTTTAAATTGCTTTTTATGTAAACTAGACAGCGTTGGTCCCTTTAAACTCAACAAAACTGTAGTTGTTTGGTAACATTCGATTTACAGTGATGTTAGCAATAGCATGGCACGTTTTAGCGGCAACGGTGGTGTATCCTTGATGAACTATCCTTGCCTTATGATCTTTGTATGCAATAATGTGCTGGAGGTGTTAAAGTTGACAAATCCTGTGGCAAACACAGTGAATTGTTGTTATTATTTATGTCCATGACTAATCTCACCCTCAAATGATTAAGTCTAATTATGGATAAGTTAATTTCATTTTCTTTTGGAATAGTCTTTAAATAATAAACTAATTGCCTGAGCCATCGACAACGATGGATTTAAAACCTAGCCAACTGTCGTCATAATTTCAACTGCTCAGTGTTTAGAGATTTTTATTTTTGACTGTAACACACTCCTAATTTCATTGAATTTAACAGCCACTCATAATTGTAACCTCAATATGGTTGAACACATAGGGTTATGGATTTTGAGTCCTTAATACCGAGGATGACACAACTACCTCTAAAATAGAGAGAGTCGATGCCTTCTAACAGAGTTAAAACCTCACCTTAAATTCCAGTGACTAGTTTGATAGATCGATACCACTACCTAAGGCAAGATACAGCAAGGCAATAAATCTCCTTAAAGTTTATCAAAAAAATATAGGTGACTTCCAGCTTTAGTAGTAACTAATTTAATTGAAGGATTGACAGTTGTTATGGCAGTAACCCTAAGGTGACCGTTTCGATTTACCAGAATTTAATTCATGGCAGTAAAATCCGGCATAAAGCTTAACCTTCAGACAAAATCTATCCTTGCATCTTCTGGACTCCTTTGCATCCTATTCACTAACGTCAGTAAGTAAAATGTCATTAAAAGCTAATGATTCTGCATTAAACGCCTGAGTTTACCCTCTCCCTGTGACTTTACCCTTACCTGGCTGTGAATAGTAGTAAATGCTTCTTTTTGCGTATTTATCAACGCCTGGTTATTTGCTCATGATAAATGCCAGGATGTATTGTGATCAACACTTTTATGCCTTGCATTCTGCCTTATGTTAATGCCTCCTTTCTTTATTGTATAACTAATGATAGAATTTTAGTTATAGATTGATACTATTATATTTAGATTTATGATTGATTGGATGGAGGTTAGGATTCAATCAATGGGGTCCTACAAGAAGAATTAATTATTTAATTGAATGAAAAATAAGAACTAGATTGCAACTTCAGACTTGCTAAATAGATAAGCAATTCATGTTAGTTGAATTATTGATGAACAACTAAGTGATGCAGGAGCATCCATACCTCATCAAGCGAGCCAGCGCGTGGAGCAAAGAAGAGACAGTTGGACAAGCCAACAAACAACTTTTTGAATTTTACCTTGATAATGGTTGCACCAAACATTAATGTACTGATGTGATGAAGTGCACTTGTACATTGTAACGGACCTTGAGAAGATAAGCTCTCGTCCTTAGGTAGCTGAGGCATTTATTAGATTTAATGCAAGTAGATAAATTAATTAAGTCTAGATTAGACAGTTTTGCTCTTCGAGAGGGAAAACGGAATATAGGCACCCTCCTTTGTATCATTGTAGATAATTCATACCATTCAGGAGCAAAGGAGAGAAAAGCAGAGAACTGGTGAAGAATCCCCATGTACAGATATTGAATTAATAGGAAATCTTTCATTCAATTCCATCGATGTGATTATTCTCTGTTTGTTGTTGATATTATGTTGTTGCATACTTTTGTCTGTTTATGCCTTCGTTGTATATGCTGCATATGTAATTTCATGGCAGATTAGAAATCTGGGAGAGAGGCGAGAATAAGTTTCAAATCGTTTCTCTGTTCGAGCCAGGAGATTCCTGCATAGAGTGCAGTTGAATTCCTCCACATAGAGTGCATTGAGGAGGCTCTACAGTTAAACTCTTATTCTCCTCTGCCCTGAGTTGTGTTGGGTTATTCAAACCATGTAGGTAAATTGCAGGTCGGATTGAAGTCTCAGTAGCAAGTCTGAGAAGGGGAAGGCCGGGGTTGCTGTGACTGGGAGCACACGGGACCTGGAATACTTCAGCACTGTTGAGAGTCGTTGAAGTTTGATCACAGGGAGGGTGTTCAAGGGATCTCTGAAGGAACCAGAGAAAATATCAGGAGGGATAGTTCCATGTAAACAGTGTGGGAACAGACCCAGGAGCAGTTTCGAACAAGGTGGAGTTTGGAGCGAGAGGATTCCTCAAGAGGAAGAGAATCGACGACTTGAATTTTCTGGAGAGAATCGCGAAGTCGCGCGGATCGTCGGATCTGGGAGAAGTAGCGAGAGATTTAACCTCCAAACGTGGGGAGAACCCATTTGCCATCGCATATTAGCATATTGGGGTTGGCGAGTGCAAGAGTTGCATGCACGTCGAAATTGCGAGTAGCGATTTCCCGATTTCATGGGAGTCGTCGATTGTCGGAAGGACAGGTGGCACGAATCTAGGGAATCGGAGTTTTAGCATTCGTGGTTTCCCAATGTAAAGGATTTGTGACAGTTGAAATCGCGATCCCATGATTTCCGATCACACGGAGCGTGCGGTGACGTAGTTGCGTGGGGCCTTGGAAGTGAGTGGAGTCCAGGTGGCATTTAATTGGAGATCGGCACCTCGACACTCGGGGTTTGAAATTACAAAGAATTGATACCGCGAGTAGTGATATCTTGAACTGATTGACCGTTGACCATCGGGGTTCGGGGGTTCAGCGTTTGTTTGCATGAGAATAGTGCTTCAAGTCTCGCGATATCGCGAGGTCTGATTTCCCGAGAGAAGAAGGGGAGATCACCGAGGAGTGACTGTGGGTAAAGAGAACTCCTGAGAGGAGATGGATGAGCTTTGACTCTTCGGGCCGACGTGAAAGAAGGTCCTGGTGATCGCGGCTTGCTACTGAGGGCAAGTTGCATCAGAGTGGTATCAGAGCGGGAGTATCTTTGCTTTTTGTAGTAGAGACAGAGAAGACATAATGCCGCAAAGAAGAGAGAGGTAGTCACTTGATCGTGAGGAAAGGGATGCCCGAAGAAGAGGAAGGCCGACAGGGAATCCAGAAATGGAACGCCAGATGCGAGATCTTCGAGCGAGGATGGAGGAGATGGAGACTGCACAGAGACGCGGAGCTGGTGCAGTAGAGTTCAGCGATTCCGAGGTTGAAGAGGAAGCTAGACATGAGGCAGAAGAGGTCTCAGCAGAGGATGCCTCAATTGAGAGGTTGATTAGAGCCATTGCCAGAATGAGCTTGAAGACAAATATGGACATTCCCATCTATGAGGGGAGTCTAGATGCGGAAGAGTTGCTGGATTGGATCCGAGCACTCGACACCTACTTCAATTACGAAGATATTGAAGAGGACAAGAAGATAAGACATGATGTCACAAAGTTGAAGGGGCATGCAGCCTTATGGTACGATGAGTTGCAGGTAGATAGGCACTGCAAAGGTAAACAAAAGATAAAGAGCTGGGATAGGATGATTGCCAAGATGAAGGCGAAGTTCATTCTGGGAGACTACCAGATCACTCTGTTCAGGCGCATGAAAAACCTGAGATAGAAGTTGATGACGGTGAAAGAGTACACCGAAGAATTTCACAGGCTCAACATTCGAGTTGGTCATCGGGAGAGTGATGATGAAAAGGTGGCAAGGTATTTGAATGGTCTGAGGTATGACATTCAGGATGAGATAAGCATGGTTACCATCCGGATAGTTGAGGATGCATACCAGATGGATCTGAAAGTCGAAGAGAAGTTGAGCCGCAAGCAGGGACAATGAGGGTGAGGCAGGAGCCAGCCCCGAGGCAAAGCGATTGCCCAAGAAAGAACACAGAAGCCCAAGGAGGATTGGAAGAGGCCTCAGGGAAAAGCTGAGAGAGGTGGAACCTCACAACAGAGGCAGAAATATGCTGAGCCGAGGAGGTAGCAAGATGATCAGCAAGGGGAATATGCTGATGCCAATGAATTTCCTCGTACTCAAGGTAAAGGAAGAGGCAGAGGAGGAGTTATCACATGTTTTACGTGTGGTAAGGACAGACACAAATCCCTGGATTCTTAAGACAGGAGAATGGACAGAGGAAAAGCTCACGTTGTAGAGGCGCAGAGGCGTGACGTGGAGGATGAAGACAGCGGAAATGGGAAGTCACTGACAGTGCACAAAGTTCTCTTGAAACCTGAGAAAGAGGTGGAGGACACAGCGCAAAGATGCAGACTGTTCAGGACAACTTCCAAGACCAAGGACTGGAAATGCAAGGTCATAGTTGACAGTGGAAGCATGGACAATCTCGTCTCAACCGAGATGGTGGAAAAGTTGGAGTTGACAACCACTAAGCACCTGAGTCCATACAAAGTGTCATGGCTACAGAAAGGACACCAGGTAAGTGTCACAAAACAATGCTTAGTTGAATTTAAAATGGGTGAATATAGGGATAAAATTATGTGTGATGTCATTCCCATGGATGTATGTCATGTATTGTTGGGTAGACCATGGAAGTTTGATAGAAATGTTGTTCATGATGGGAGGGTGAACACATATACCTTGGAGAAGGATGGGAAAATACACACACTGCTTCCGATAAAGGATAGGGAAGTAAAGCCATAAGTGAGCAGCACGATACTTCTCAAGAGTGGGAAAGAACTTCTCACAGAGCTAGAGAAGAATGAAGATCCACAATTCTTTGTTGTCAGGAAGCCAAGAATTGTCCTGACAAGCACAAGAATGGATGACTTGCCAGAAGAGATTTAGGAACTATTGGGAGAGTTCGCTGATATCATCATGGACGAACTACCTTGTTCATTGCCACCGATGAGGAGTGTGAGTCACCACATTGACCTCATACCCGGAGAAAGTTTGCCGAATAAGGCAGCGTACAGGTTGACACCTCAGAAGAACAAGGAGGTCAAAAGGCAGGTACATGATATGCTGGATAAGGGAATAGTCAGGGAGAGTCTTAGTCTGTGTGTTGTTCTGACAGTACTAAGTCTGAAGAAGGATGGAGGCTGGAGAATGTGTACAGACTCCAGGGCAATAAACAAAATCACCATCAGGTACAGGTTTCCACAGCCGAGAATGGATGATTTGATGGATTTCCTGAGTGGGGAAAATTACTTTTTGAAGATTGATCTCAAGAGCGGATATCATCAGATCCGGATGAGAGAGGGAGATGAATGGAAGACAACATTCAAAACAAACGAGGGTTTGTACGAATGGCTAGTCATGCTATTTGGGTTAACAAACGCGTCGAGCACATTCATGAGGCTAATGAATGAAGTCCTGCGGGAATTCATCGATAAATTTGTGGTCGTATACTTGGACGACATACTGATTTTCAGCAAGACCAAGGCTGAACATATGAGGCATTTAGCCATTGTGATGAGAAGGCTACAGCAGGAGAAGCTGCTGATCAATTTGAAGAAGTGTTCGTTCATGCAGACATAACTCATTTATTTTGGTTTTGTAATCTCGGTGAATGAATTGAATATGGATACTGAGAAGGTGGAAGTAATCAAGAATTGGTCATCACCGAGGAATGTTTTTGAGGTAAGAAGCTTTCATGGACTGGCTAGTTTCTACCGAAAGCTCAATCGAAATTTCAGTGGGATTAGCGCCGCAATGATGGATACAGTGAAGAAGCGGCACAAGATTTTTCATTGGACAACAGAGGCTGAAAGGAGCTTCAATCTATTGAAGAGAAAGATGACAGAGCAACCGATTCTGGTGTTGCCTGATTTTCAGAAAACCTTCCAAGTGAAGTGTGACGCCAGTGGATATGTTGTTGGAGGGGTATTGAGTCAGGATGACAGACCTGTAGCATATTTCAGTGAGAAACTGGATGATGCCAAGCTGAAATACTCCACGTATGACAAAGAGTTTTATGCCATCATATAGGCATTGAAGAAGTGGAGGCATTACTTGATACCCAAAGAATTCGTTTTGTACAGCGATAACCATGCATTGCAGTTTATAAGTCAACAAGATAAGTTGAACCAGAAGCATGTGAAATGGGTAGAGTACATGCAAAATTTCACGTTTGTGATCAAGCACATTTCAGGGACTGCTAACAAAGTAGCTAACACTTTGAGCAGGAAATGTTTATTGCTGCAGGAGTTCAGAGTTAAGACCTTGGGATTTGAAAATCTGAAGGATATGTATGCAGGTGACGCAGATTTTGCAGAAGCATACGAGGCAGCTGAGAATCCAGTTCTTAGGGATCGGATTCTGTGGCTGGAATATATGATCCAGGAGGGATTTCTATTCAAAGGAAATTAGCTGTGCATTCCAGATTTCTCCATGAGGGAGAATTTGGTGAAGGAAAAACACAGCGAAGGCTTAGCAGGTCATTTCGGACATGACAAGACATTCGCCAAGTTGAGCGAATCGTATTATTAGCCAGGCATGCGAGCAGATGTCAAGAGGTTTTTTGAAAGGTGCAGGATATGTCAACATGCCAAGGGCCAAAAGCATAACACAGGGTTCTATCAGCCATTGCCCATACCTGAGAGGCCATGGGAAGCCATCAGCATGGACTTTGTTTTGGGTTTGCCGAGAACACAACGAGGAGTTGATTCCATCTTTGTGGTGGTGGACAGGTTTTCAAAGATGGCACATTTCATACTGTTTCATAAGACCAGCGATGCTACCCACATCGCGAATTTGTTTTTCAAGGAGGTCGTGAGATTGCATGGATTGCCGAGAAGCATAGTCTCGGATCGAGATACAAAGTTCATAGGTCATTTTTGGAGGACACTATGGAAGAAGCTAGGAACTGACTTGGCATTCAATTCTGCTTACCATCCATAGATAGATGGATAGACCAAGGTGGTGAATAGGAGCCTGGGGGATTTATTGAGGAGCCTGGTGACGGAGCATCAGAGCAGTTGGTATCAGATCCTACCACAGGCAGAATTCGCGTACAATGATTCAGTGAATCGGAGTACAGGTAAGAGCCCATTTCAAATTTTTTATGGGACACAGCCAAGGGGAGTTTCTGAACTCAGGGAGTCAGAACAGGCTGAGACTAGTAGCGCGAGAGCTAAGGAGTTCACTGAAGCAATGCAAGAACTTCATGCGGAGGTGAAGCAGCGACTGCAGAAATCCAACCAGGAGTACAAGCACAGAGCCGATCAATGGAAGAGACAGCTTCAGTTTGAAGTAGGAGACATGTTTCTGGTGCACTTGAGGAAGGAAAGGTTCCCAAGGGGAACATACAACAAGCTCAAGATGAAGAAAATCAGACCGTGCAGAGTCCTGAAGAAATTCGGGGAAAATGCATACGAACTTGAGTTGCCAGAGGGCATCGGGATATCTCCGATTTTTAATATTTCGGATTTATACCCATACAGGGCTAATGAAGCAGACACTGGAACTAAGGAACTAGTGGTCTAGTGGCATAAACAATTACCAGTTGCACAGAGACTACAGATGGAGTGCATACTAGACAAAAGAGTAGGCAGAAAGACCAAGAGAAAGAAGTATTTTCAATACCTGGTGAAATGGAAGAACCACCCAGTGAAGGATGCCAGCAGGGAGGCAGATGCAGTGATACAGAGGCATGGTCACACTGTGCAGGAGCTCATGGACAGGATCCCATGAAATCTTTTGAGCCGAGGAGTATGATGCAGGAGCATCCACACCTCATCAAGCGAGCCAGCGCGTGGAGCAAAGAAGAGACAGTTGGACAAGCCAACAAACCACTTTTTGAATTTTACCTTGATAATGGTTGTGCCAAACATTAATGTATTGATGTGATGAAGCGCACTTGTTCATTGTAACGGAACTTGAGCAGATAATCTCTCATCCTTAGGTAGCTGAGGCATTTATTAGATTTAATGCAAGTAGATAAATTAATTAAGTCTAGATTAGACAGTTTTTCTCTTCGAGAGGGAAAATGGAATATAGGCACCCTCCTTTGTATCATTGTAGATAATTCAGAGCATTTAGGAGCAAAGGAGAGCAAAGCAGAGAACTGGTGAAGAATCCCCATGTACAGATATTGAATTAATAGGAAATCTTTGATTCAACTCTATGGATGTGATTATTCTCTGTGTGTTGTTGATATTATGTTGTTGCATACTTGCGTCTGTTTATGCCTTCGTTGTATATGTTGCATATGTAATTTCATGGCAGATTAGAAATCTGGGAGAGAGGCGAGAATAAGTTTCAAATCGTTTCTCTGTTCGAGCCAGGAGATTCTTGCATAGAGTGCAGTTGAATTCATCCGCATAGAGTGCGTTGAGGAGGATCTACAGTTAAACTCTTATTCTCCTCTGCCCATTGTTTTGTTGGGTTATTCAAACTGTGCAGGTAAATTGCAGGTTGGATTGAAGTCTCAGTAGCAAGTCTGAGAAGGGGAAGGCCGGGGTTGCTGTGACTGGGAGCGCACAGGACCTGGAATACTTCAGCACTGTTGAGAGTCGTTGAAGGTCAAGCACAGGGAGGGTGTTCGAGGTATCTCTGAAGGAACCAGAGAAAATCTCAGGAGGGATAGTTCCGTGTAAATAGTGTGGGAATAGACCCAAGAGAAATTTCGAACAAGGCGGAGTTTGGAGCGAGAGGATTCCTCAAGAGGAAGAGAATCGATGACTTGAATTTTCTGGAGAGAATCGCGAAGTCCCGCTGATCATCGAATCTGGGATAAGTAGCGAGAGATTTAACCTCCAAATGCCGGGAGAACCCATTTGCCATCGCATATCGGCATATCGGGGTTGGCGAGTGCAAGAGTTGCATGCACATCGAAATCACGAGTAGCGATTTCCCGATTTTGTGGGAGCCGTCGATTGTTGGAAGGACAGGTGGCACGAATCTGGGGAATCAGGGTTTCGGCATTCGGGGTTTCCCAATGTAAAGGATTCGTGACAGTTGAAATCGCGATCCTGCGATTTCCAATCACACGGAGCGTGCGGTGACATAGTTGCGTGGGGCCTTGGAAGTGAGTGGAGTCTAGGTATCATTTAATCGGAGATCGGCACCTCAGCACTCGGGGTTTGAAATTACAAAGCATTGATACCGCGAGTAGCGATATCCCTAATTGATTGACCATTGACCATCGGGTTTCGGGGGTTCGGCGTTTGTTTGCACGAGAATAGTGTTGCGAGTCTCGCGATATCGCGAGGTCCGATTTCCTGAGAGAAGAAGGGGAGATCGTCGAGGAGTGACTGTGGGTAAAGAGAACTCACGAGAGGAGTTGGAAGAGCTTTGACTCTTTAGGCCGATGTGAAAGAAGGTCCTGGTGATCGCGGCTTGCTGCCGAGGGCAGTTTGCGTCACTAAGGTATTGTTTCTTGCACCAGAAGTAACTTAGCTTTCTTTTATTTTATTAATATCCCATTTCTTCTTTTCATCTAAATAATAATATATTTTAATTTAACCTTTATCATTCCATTATTGTTATGTGGTGAACCAATATTGTACCTAATCTATCTTAGTGTAGACCCTTATTGTTCAAAGTGGGTGAAGTGAATGATTATTTTAGAAACTTGGTTTAGACATCCTCTTATGTTTAGGAAATGGTTAAAGTTTTTATTGATTATTACATTAGAGCATTGAAGTGCTTTTATTAATAATAATAAATCATTATTATTGTTATTGTGGGATGAGGAATTTTGTGTAAATATTGTTAAGAGGTACATAATCTGGTCCTTGGGATATTGTTATATATATATATACAAATTGTTGGATATTGCTTTTAAATAGCACCCTTATAACAATTATGATATGGTAAGACACATTGATTGAGATAGTACTATGATGACACTATAATTTAAAATTACACAACTAATTTGTTTTAAGGCTTATTTATATTGTACCTTATTGATAAATCACCTTTAGCCATGCTAAGTTGGGCTTGTGACAGATGAGTAAAAGAGACGGTAACTATCTACTAGCTTGACTTGACTATTGAGCGAGTTATTGGCGAAGTCATTTCGCTTGTGCTTCTGTTGAGGGTGTTGGGGTTCCTTTAAATAATGTTATACATGGTCTGTAAACCTTATTGTGCGTGATCTTCTTGTGTCAGGTGAGATGTAGACACCTCCTTGTTCCTTAGAATAGTTTCCAACCATGAGACCTTAAATGGTCAAAATAGATGGGAACCTGGGCTTGAGCGTTGCTTATGTGTCTTGGAGGTCCTAACCATTGCAAGGTAGGAAGGATGGGTAGTCAGTCTTATTATTTGTCATTTGATTGTTGTTCTTTACTAGCAGATGTTGATGTGCATCTTAGATCTTTATGTTGATGTTGCAGTTGCATGAGTCATGATTCGTCGTCATGTGGTGGTGCAGAGTATAATGTCTTGTTACCCTTGTACACACACACAAAAAAAAAAAAAATTGCACTTGTCATGTTCCTCGAAATGTAAGCAATCACTCATTTGTCTTGCATCAAGACTCCATATAAGCCTTCCTTGGATGCATCAGTGCATACCAAGAATTTTTTGTCATGTCAGGGACTTTTAGTATTGGCGTTGATGTCAACAACTCCTTGAGCCTCTGAAATGCTTCTGTGCATTTCTCAGTCCAAAAAAATTCTTATTTTTCTTCTGTAATTATGTAATCGGATTTGCTATCTTCGAAAACCCCTCAACGAACCATCGATCGTATCCTGCTAGACCCATGAAGTGACTCACATCTAGGACATTCGTCAGCACAAGCCATTCCATAACAGCCTCGATCTTTTTTGGATCCACGGTGATACCTTCGTCGGATATGAGATGCCCTAAGTAGTGAGTCATCGATTGATAAAAAGAGCATTTGGACAACTTCCCATACAATTTGTGCTCTCTTAGACACTATATTACCAAGTTTAAGAGCTCGTCATGCTCCTCCGTAATTCGAGAGTAAACCAAAAATATCGTCAATGAACACTTGGACGAACTTGTCCAAGTACTCTCAAAACACCTCGTTCATCAAACTCATGAATACCCCTGGGGAGTTCGTCAGTCCAAGTGGTAAACAATAAACTCGTAGTGTCCTAACCCCATCTTAAAGGTGGTCCTAGGGAAGTCATCCTCCTCAATCTGTAACTAGTGGTATCTTGATCACAAGTCGATCTTAGAGAACACCATCGCACCTTTCATCTGATCGAATAGATCATCAATCCTTGAAAACGGATATTAATTCTTGATCGTAGCCTTGTTCAATTGATGGTATTCAATGCAAGGCCTCCATGATCCATTCTTCTTTTGTATGAAAATAACAGTTGCACCCCATGGTGACACACTAGGACGTATCAGTCCCAGGTCCAACAACTCCTTCAGTTGCATTTTCAACTCTTGTAACTCCAGGGTTGACATCCGATAAGGCATTCTTGCTATCGGTTCAGTCCCTGGTTTTAGGTCTATGGTAAACTCCAATTCCCTCTCCAATGAAATCCCAGGTAACTCCTCCGAAAATGTGTCCGCAAACTCCCTCACCACCAGAAGGTGTTCTAGACCTTCTCTACTCCCTTCTCATTTAACACAAGGATCGCATAAATATTACACCCCTTGCGCATACTCTTCCGTAACTATAAGGAAAAGATGAACCTCAAGGAAACTCCGTAGTTCCATCCTACAATCACACATCTTTGTCCCTCGTCATCAACCAAACTCAACCGTTTCGTCTTACAGTTGAGTATCGCCTCATGCGATTCCAACGAGTCCATACCAATCATGAAGTCATAAGATCCTAATATCGTGACATACAGGGTGGCCCTCATGATAACTCTCCCAGGTTAAGGGTACAAGCTGTAACCTTTCCTTCAACCTTTTGTTTGGCTCATGAAGTCATCTCTACGAAGCTAAACTCATCATGTTTGACTGTCTCTACCTTAATCCTTTTTAATGTGGCACCAGAATGGAACTCTTGGTAGCACCGAGATCAATCAATTACTAAGCATCTGGTCAATGACAATACCTAAGGTCTCAAGCACAATCGATGGGTGCTCTTCCTAGCGGTTTTTTACCCCTGCATGAATCCGATGGGCCTTGCCCAAATTTCCCATGGTAGTGGTCTGACTGATCCAAATGCTCTAGTCTTCTTCACTGGGCAGTCATGCTAGAAATGTAGCTCCCCACATTCCAACATACTTTCTTCGGTCCAGTAGTATTGGTACTTGAAGTAGAAGCTAAATTCCAATTCTAAGTCCAATGCAAAGTCATTGAACTTAAGTTTCTCGGTGAGGGTACCGAGCACACCGAAGAAGCTCCAAAAATGGACCTCATACTTGGCACCATATGGTCTCCCTGTCGCAAGGCGTCAAACTCGTTGAGTTGATGCTCAATGAATTCCTCAGATAGATACCTCTTCTAGAACCATTCCCATGACACATCATTGATGACCATGTTGAAAGTGGAAGGAGCGTCTTCTTCCATAGAAGAGTGTTCCCCTTCAGTTGAAATACCACCAGGCAGACCTTCATGCTGGAGGTTGGGATTGCGAAGCGTGAAGCACAACACCTTGATCTACAACCATTCCTCAATGGCGCAGCCATCCGCGACACTCGTGGACTCAAGAAATAAACTCTCTCAAGTTCTCGGTCGATGCTAACGATACTAGCTAGGGCGCCCTGTGGATTCCCAGGGGTACAGGTGCTCTGGCCTCATCTCAGTACTTATGGTGAATCAAGGCCTTTGAAATTACCTAGAAGGGCCTTGTCAGACCACCATCATCCCTTACTACAAGAGAATCCAACCCAAGGACTTAGTCATCCCCTTGGGGTCAGACTCTGAGGGTGCGAAACTTCTAAAGGCGTCGCACTTCCATCCACGATACCTCATCGTGAATCTCTATAGTTTCATCTAACAGTGATTATCACAAGGGAAAGTTAAATATTTTTTTTTTTTTAAAGAGTTAGGTTAAGACTCAAGGGTTTACTATAGTGAAAATCATGGCGATCCACAGTCATAGGGTTGAACCTGCTCTTATACCATATGTAACGAACCCAATGTTATGACAACAAGTGAATTTTTTTTTTTTTGTAACTGGGAGTTAAGAGGAAAGAAGGCGACGACGACAATAATTTAACCAGTACGCTGACAAAAAAAACACGCACACCATCCAAACAACTATGACTCCATGCACTGGCATGAGAGAAACTAGGAAAACATTCATAGAACAACAAGGAGGCATGACTACCCGCTCGTCACAACAAGACACGCCTAGAATCTAAGGGACAACATCCCACTCTCGACACAATGACCAAAGATGAACAAGAATAGAACCTCAAGGCACGTGACCCAATGCATGAAGGCATTCCACCCATGCCCCAAAGGTAATTTACATCGCTCGACAACACTCACACAGAAGCACTAACTCCGACCAGTTTTTCGTTTGTCGTTATCCAATAGGGCACGCCATGATCCCCACATCAGGAATCATGTCGTCCCCAGTGATAGACGTGTCAATAACCTTGGCACCACACGTCCTATCTGGACCAAGGACCCTAGATAAAACCGGCATGCCAGGAGTTTAATACCAATAAGAAAATCATACCCAGCCACAACAACAGATCGATGAGACACTAGAGGATGACTACTAGGGAAAACACAAGCCCAAACATGACTTCATCAACCACCCAACCCTTTTATTGAGTCTAACTGGTTAAAATTTTACCCTCTAAGTAGCATTTGAAAACATATATAGTTTTATCATCACTTAAGATCCCGAGGTAAATGCTAAATTAATTCCAAAATGTAATCTTATCTATCAGTCGACCTCATATGACAACATTTTCCATAATAGTATAGAAAGTTAAATGGAATACTTATTAACACAATACATTACCACATGCGGTCTATCTACTCTAATTGTTCTTCTATTAATCTTAGCTTGGGTATCACTTTCCAAGTAGATATCAATGCAACTTTTGCTTTTGCAAATGAAACTTTTGCGCATGCAACCTTTATTTTTCTAAAATTACAACCTTCCTTTAAGGACAGGCTACTTCTATGTAACTAGTTTATCTATCGAACTCTATGATCCTTCTTCTTACATAATTAGGTAAAGGTGTGTGGATTAATTGAATCTTTTTGCTTAGTAAGAGTTGTTAGTTTCGTATACCATAATTCTTAGCTCTTCATAATCCAAGGAGATTTGTCAATGGATCGAATGAGACATTGCGTAAAGTTTTAAGGACTTTGATTAGAACAACTTATTGTAGACTTTGTTCCTCGAATTTAGTTCTCCCCTTTATTTTAATAAAAGTCAAATATGATAATTTCCTTGGGTAAATTACATCTATAAAATCTATACTCACCATTATAATGTTGTTATTCCCAACATTGTGGTCTGTAACTTTTTAACAATTGAAAATCTATAATGAAATCCTTTTTTTTTCTTAAATAGAACCTTCCATTGGTTGCCTCCATGGTGTAGTTGTTCAAGTAATTATCCAAGATTCTCTGCAAATCGCAGTACATTGGCACCTTACAATTGGTCAATCAGCTGGCACACACCATTACACAGTCAGTGGATTCGTTGTCTAAATGGGAAATTTCTTAGTCATTCGTTCCCATGGACATCAGTGAAATTCATTGTTTAACCCTGTACTGGAAATGCGGCCGGAAATCAGCTGAAACTGTAGATAGAGAGGTAACAGGTATCACAGAAGAGAATGAAATTAAATCACCTTCTAGGAATGGAAACATCTCCTTATGAAACAGTCTCTCTACAGAAAACAAGGGTAGATGGAATTGCTATCAAGGATCAGAGCCAAGCTTGGGTAAATGTTGCAGTAAAAATATAAGGTGAAATTGTAGCCAAAGATGGGTGGAAAGCCCCAAAAACGAGTCGCTATTGGAGGAAGAGTATGCTATGAAACATTGTGTTCATTTTAGAAGTTCCTTATAGATTCACTGAGACGCATCAAGAACCCAATCACTGACTTAAGAACAATTTCACCGTGAAGCAATAATTGGCTGGAATGATTGATAGAATTGCAGTTAGGAAAGAAAATGCAGCGTGACACTAGAATTCACTGGCAAGGCTCTATTATCCAAGAAGTGGTAAAATGAAGGATTAGTGGGCAAAACATGGATAAGGAAATGTAGGTGAAAACACAATTTTGAAATGCACAGAAAGGATTTAAATCACACCGGTTTATTACAAATCGTGGTCAATAAAAAGGGGGATAAATCGTTGAGTTTAACAGCTTGCTTGTTTGAGATTTATCAACAAAAAAATTGAGTTTTCTGTAACCATAATTGCTAAGTAAGAACCTCAAGGTCACAGCCAAAAAATCGTAAAATTTCCCTATAAATAATAGCCACGAAATGCAGCCTTAACAGTAAAATTGCCAGGTAAATATGAGTTATGAAATGTAGTTTAAAGGAGGGGTATATTGCAATGTAATCCAAATAAAATTTTAGGCTATTATGCCCCAAACAAAAATGTGACCAATGCACAAGAAGCACATTCCTATCCTCTGCAACCACGCCCCAACACAGTAAAATAAAATTCTACTAAGTGAAATTCAAGGTGGTTCCGGTGTCAACAAAGTATGCACTCAAGGAAACAACTAATCTCAACTGAAAAATGTAGTAATGAAAGCGTGAAGTTTATTGTGTAAATTCACCCACGAGATACATTAATTTGTAGAGAAAAATAATCTACAGGCCAAAATTTCTAAGCGCATAGCGAGGAAGGTGTTGAATTGCGAAGGATAAAGCCATCAGATCTAATGAAACACAGAGGAAAAATATTCAAGGTTTTAGTGCATCTAAACTCGGAGCAAATGCCATCATAAATAATAAATCGCTGATTAAACTATGGGTTAAAGACACAGAGCTATTCACCAACGAATTGTAAACAAGTGCAGAGAGAAATAAAACATTTTGTGGTTAAATACTTGCAGTGGAAAACAATGAACTATATGGAAGGATATTCAAATGCAAGAAGGCGCAAGACCAACAATCAGTGAAGGACAACAACGAAGGTAGGCAACTAACAGGTTCATCCTTCATTCACCATCCTCGCACAGAAAAGAAGGGCATTGAGATCCATAGGTATTTTAACGCTAAGGCGACGACCATAGATCAGGCTCCTGGCCAACTGCTCAGGCGAGGACTAGAGTGCTAGGGACAAAAAGAAAACAAGCACATGGGTCACAGTCAAACCATAGAGTTGTCGAGTCATGCAGGGACGAAGGCCATGGGAAATCAATCATCCAAAAAATCAGCTAGGCTAAGAATAAGGGGTCCTCTATCAATCTAAACATCCAATCCATTTACAAATAAATATGCATATCCAAACATAAGCGCTAATTCATTCTACTCTACAAAATAAAAGAGCGTAGCATTCCTTGATCGCTCGATTCGAATGACATCCCGCGCTCCATGCAACTCTCGCTTGTCGACCGTCGAGACCTCACCGATACCTCCCAGACAATGCTAGGGGTACTCTTCTTCCCCCTTAGCCCCTCAAGCCTCAAAGGGTCCACACACACTATCCAAAGATTTCGTCTAGCTCCCAACTCACCTCACAAGGTCAAGCTACCACTCTTCTCCGAGCTGGGTATCCCAACTCCCCACAAGTAAATCAGTCAAGTCGATATTTCTGCAATGTAACATTACGCAAATAGAAGATGATCCTTCCTCCTTTTCCTCCCGATATTTTATAGAGTTTCAAACTTCCTTTCTTTCCTAAAATATCATTTAATTAAGGTTTTAAAATAAATTCCCAAAAATTCCTCTCCGTACAAGTGTCCCTCATCCCCTATATTCCTCCATTAATTATTTTCTTTAATTAAGTAGATATCTTTATTTCCCTCACCCACCTAGAGTTACTCCTAGAATCACTCCTAGGTGTCCTTAGATTACCTTATAGGTTTTAAAGGCTTTCCCTATTATGAAATTGCTAAATCAGCTTAAAATTAGAAAGCTCTTAAATGTGGATTCCTTACTAAGTTGACTTCCCATTTTTTCCCTTAAGTTCCCCTTTTTCCTTTTTATGTTACCTCATTTCCCTAGTTTCCTATTTTTATTTTTATTTTCCCTCTTTCCCCTTTTAATTAGAACTCAAAAAGGCAGGTGTGGAATTTAACCCCTTTTCCCTTTTATCATTAATTTAGTATTTTTTAAATTATCAATGATAAAATAGTTAATTCCCTCTTTACTTTTTTTATATCCACAGACTTTATTTCTTATAAATAATTTAATTTCTTACTCCCTTCATGTTACAAAATTTTATGAAGACCATAATTATTACTTAAGTAGTTTTATTTTAAATTTTATTATTTTATTTCATTTTATCTATTTATTTTATTTTATTTTTATTTTTATTTTTATTATTATTATTGTGTTTTAAAGGTAGACAAAATTTTACCCCTAGGGAAATTTTAGACTTAGTATTTAGATTTTGTACTCGGCGACATTTAATTAGGGAAATTGTTTTAAAATTTCTTAACCTATTATTTGCCTTAGGGCCATCTAGGTTCATCCTTCTATCATCATCAATGCGACGTTCCCTTCAAGATGCACTAGGTGCTCCAAGGGTACCACTCGCCTCATCTGTTCCCTTGCGCGGCGTGCCCTTCAGGATGCACTACGTGCTCCAAGGGTGCACTCACCTCTTGGCTGATTGGTAGACATCAATAACCCCTGGAGTCAACACTCCACTAGGTGAACTTGTGAGAGACTAAGGGCTTATAAGGAATAATTCCCCTGCCTTATTGCACGCCCCTTACAATCATCATGAGCGACTGTCGCATTCTGCCCTCAGTGCATCGTCGGTCCTCTCGAACTAGGTAATCGTTAACCTACATTTCGAGCCACGGAGGGAGTGCTAGTAGGCTATGGCAAGGCTGTTGTCGACGCCTCTCCCTCAACATCTCTGGTAGTTGTGTGCAACCCCTTTACTCCATATGTGAGTCTGGTCAGCAAGCTATCGTCAGCTTGCATCATCAACAGATCATGTTAGAACATATCCATATCATATCATCTAGGAAAATGCACTAATATCACATTAAAACAATCATACCCCAATGGCACACTCCCTGACTCGATCTGGAGTCCAAGGGGTTCCATCGATGCCTCTGCATCCTCAAGGTCCAAAACCCTGCACACTCAGTAAAATTGAGTCGATAGAACCTGTCTATGTCAATGTAGTAAAACAACATGTCATCAACCCATAATGCCTCATCATCAAAATCAAAATTTTTAATAGCATAACAATCTATATCACCTGCAAGCAAGTGTCCTCAAAGAATAAGTTTTCTTAGCGTGCCAGAGCGGGACGTTACACATCTAATTTCCCTTTTCACATAAATTTGGAAAGATAACTTGTTCATAAATATTGAGGTAATTTTTGTAAAGTTATTATGCAAGTCCTCAATATTGTCATTACTTATATGGAAGTTTAGTTCACTTTTTAAATCCCTTTGAAAAAGATCGAATTTAATTTTGTTGAATATCAAATGATTTTCATTATTAGAATTCTCTTCCATGGGAATTTTATGCACAATAATGTATAGTTAAGGTTAATGTTTTTTTGTTTTTTTTTCCCAAAGGGTTGGATCCAATGGTGGAAAGCAAGGAGTTTTTCACTATTGGGCAAGGTTCAATTCCTGTGAGGGCCTAACCTGAAGCCATGGGGACACCTTGAGGTAGTGGTCGAATGTTTGGTTGCACCCAGAGATTTTATATGAAATGATATCGTGACCCGTGCACACATAAGTGGATCAAATCCCACCCCCATGTATTTCAATTTTAATCCCAAAGGGGTTGGATCCAATGGTTGAAAGCGAGGAGTTTTTCACCGTTGAGAAAGGTTCAATTCTCATGAGGGCCTAACCTTAAGCCACGGGGGCACCTTGAGGTAGTGGTCAACGTGTGCTTGCACCCAGAGATATTATATTAAATGGTACCATGACCCATGCACACATAAGTGGATCAAATCCCACCCCCATGTCCTTTAATTTTAAGCCCTGAGGGGGCAACTCAATTGGCAAGTGTCGTGATATGAAGTTCCATGAAGTTTCGATTTCAACTCCCCTCGATTAAAATTGTGTGTCGCGTCTGGGGTATCTTGAACACACCTGGAGGTTATAGTGGTAGCAGTTGGATAACACGACCACGTGTAACGTGAGTACATTCCCTAATAGTTTCCGATTTCGCTACACATAAAAAAAAAATGTTAATGGTTTTTTATCCAAGTGATCCTCTTGATCACTTGATATGCTAGAATTAATAATTTCATCTATATGAGGATATGAGATATAAAATTTTATAATGAATACAAGTTATCCATGTTGTACTTGGATTTTGGCCACATTGTTAAATTATTGCATATTATTAAATCATT
>SNQJ01S0025823.1:63454-77161 GCA_010110895.2 Picea sitchensis
GCTTAAGTAATAATTGTGGTCTACATAAATTTTTGGGTAAAATGAAGAGAGTAAGAACTTAAATAAAATCTATGGATAAAAATGGTAAAGAAGAAATTAATTATTTAACTTGTGAAAGCGTAAAAAGATATTAAATTAATAATCAAAGGAAAAGAGGTTAAATTGCACAACTGTCGTTTTTATCTCTAATAAAAAGGGTAATGAGGGAAATTATAAAATTTAGGAAACTAGGGAAAGGAGGTCAACTTAGTAAAGAATCTGCAATTAAGAACCTTCTAAATTGAACTAAATTAACAACTTCATTTTAGGGAAAGTCTTTAAAACCTGTAAGGGAATCTAGGCACACCTAGGAGTAAATTTAGGAGTAACTCTAGGTGGGTGAGGGAAAGAAGAAAATTTAATAAATTAATGAAAATAACTATTGGAGGAATGTGGGGGATGAATGACACTTGTACGAAGAAGAATTTTTGAAGATTTTTATTTAAAAATTAAATTAAATGAGATTTAGGGAAAGAATGGAAGTTCTAAAACTATATAAAAGAGAGGAAGGAGGAGGAAGAAAGGGGGATCAATTGTTAGTGTAATGTTATGCTGCCAGATTAGTGACTTGACTGATTTACTTGTGGGAGTTGGGATTTCCCATCTTGGAGAGGAGTGGTAGCTCGGCCTTGCGAGGCGAGCTGGGAGCTAGACGTACCATCTAGATAGTGTGTGGCCCCTTTGTGGCTCGGGGGGCTAAGGGGGAAGAAGAGTACCCCTAGCGTTGGCTGGGAGGTACTGGTGAGGTCTCGATGATCAGCGAGCGGGAGCAGCATGGAGCCCGCAGACGTCTTTCGAAGTGGCCAATCAGGCAACGGTACGCTCTGTGATTTTTAGAGTAGAATGCATTAGGATTTCTGATTTAGATCTGCATGTGTATTGGGTAATATGGATGGAATAAAATTTAACTTCAATCGATGTTGGATCTCATTGGATTGAATGGCTTTTCTTTATTTACATACTCCAGCAAAATCATGTGTATTTATCATTGCTGTAAAAATTTTACTGTATAAATTTTGAGTAAACTGTAGCCTTGTATTATCATTTCGTCTCCCTCCCCAATTTTTAACTCTACCCCTTGTTTTTTTTTATATACATCTAGCTTTTGTTTAGCACCTAAACCTCTACGAATCTCATTCTTCAACTCTGTAATATTTATTAGGCGAAACTCCTGTGCATTGAATCATGAAATGGTGGATGCCATGCCCTTCGTATACTCTACAACCTTTTTTATTTTCGCTGGCTAATGTATCGGGTGAGTTACCTTTGGTTACTTCACTCTCAGACCGATTAGACTTCCTTGACTGTGGCTTTCCCCCTTGCTGTTACAATTTTCTGGTTATAATAGAAAACCTTTCTTTTATCAAAATTTATCAACTTTTTTTTGTGATAATCGTCTTCATTTCTAGCAACACCTTAGCATGGCATGTTTTAGCAGCAACGGTGGTGTATCCTTGATGAACTATCCTTGCCTTATGATCTTTGTATGCGATAATGTGCTGGAGGTGTTAAAGTTGACAAATCCTGTGGCAAACATAGTGAATTGTTGTTATTATTTCTGTCCATGACTAATCTCACCCTCAAATGATTAAGTCTGATTATGGATAAGTTAATTTCATTTTATTTTGGAATAGTCCTTAAATAATAAACTAATTTCCTGATCCATCGACAACGATGGATTTAAACCCTAGCCAACTGTCGTCATAATTTCAACTGCTCAGCGTTTAGAGATTTTTATTTTTGACTGTAACGCACTCCTAATTTCATTGAATTTAAGAGCCACTCATAATTGTAACCTCGATATGGTTGAACACATAGGGTTATGGATTTTGAGTCCTTAATACCAAGGATGACACAACTACCTCTAAAATAGAGAGAGTTGACGCCTTCTAATAGAGTTAAAACCTCGTCTTAAATTCCAGTGACTAGTTTGATAGATCGATACCACTACCTAATGCAAGATACAGCAAGGCAATAAATCTCCTTAAAGTTTATCATAGAAATATAGGTGACTTTCAGCTTTAGTAGTAACTAATTTAATTGAAGGATTGATAGTTGTTATGGCAGTAACCCTAAGGTGACTGTTTCGAGTTACCAGAATTTAATTCATGGCAGTAAAATCCGGCATAAATCTTAACCTTCGGACAAAATCTATCCTTGCATCTTCTGAACTCCTTTCCAGCCTATTCACTAACGTCAGTAAGTCAAATGTCAGTAAAAGATAATGATTTTGCATTAAACGCCTGAGTTTACCCTCGCCCTGTGACTTTACCCTTACCTAGCTGCGAATAGTAGTAAATGCTTCTTTTTGCGTATTTATTAACGCCTGGTTATTTTCTCATGATAAATGCCAGGATGTATTGTGATCAACACTTTTATGCCCTGCGTTCTGCCTTATGTTAATGCCTCGTTTCTTTATTGTATAACTGATGATAGCATTTTAGCTATAGATAGATACTATTATATTTAGATTTATGACTGATTGGATGGACGTTACGATTCAATCAATGGAAATTAATATATTGATGTGATGAAGTGCACTTGTACATTGTAACAGACCTTGAGCAGATAAGCTCTCGTCCTTAGGTAGCTGAGGCATTTATTAGATTTAATGCAAGTAGATAAATTAATTAAGTATATATTAGACAATTTTTCTCTTCGAGAGGGAAAACGGAATATAGGCACCCTCCTTTGTATCATTGTAGATAATTCAGACCATTCAGGAGCAAAGGAGAGCAAAGCAGAGAACTGGTGAAGAATCCCCACGTACAGATATTGAATTAATAGGAAATCTTTGATTCAATTCCATGGATGTGATTATTCTCTGTGTGTTGTTGATATTATGTTGTTGCATACTTGTGTCTGTTTATGCCTTCGTTGTATATGCTGCATATGTAATTTCATGGCAGATTAGAAATCTGGGAGAGAGGCGAGAATAAGTTTCAAATCGTTTCTCTGTTCGAGCCAGGAGATTCCTGCATAAAGTGCAGTTGAATTCCTCCCCATAGAGTGCGTTGAGGAGGCTCTACAGTTAAACTCTTATTCTCCTCTACCCAAAGTTGTGTTGGGTTACTCAAACCGTGCGGGTAAATTGCAGGTCGGATTGAAGTCTCAGTAGCAAGTCTGAGAAGGGGAAGGTCGGGGTTGCTGTGATTAGGAGTGCATAGGACCTGGAATACTTCAGCACTGTTGAGAGTCATTGAAGGTCGAGCACAGGGAGGGTGTTCGAGGGATCTCTGAAGGAACCAGAGAAAAGATCAGGAGGGATAGTTCCATGTAAACAGTGTGGGAACAGACCCAGGAGTAGTTTCGAACAAGGTGGAGTTTGGAGTGAGAGGATTCCTCAAGAGGAAGAGAATTGACGACTTGAATTTTCTGGAGATAATCACGAAGTCCCACGGATCATCGGATATGGGAGAATTAGCGAGAGATTTAACCTCCAAATGTGGGGAGAACCCATTTGCGATCGCATATCGGCATATCGGGGTTGGCGACTGCAAGAGTTGCATGCACGTTGAAATCGCGAGTAGCGATTTCCCGATTTCGTGGGAGTCGTCGATTGTCAGAAGGACAGGTGGCACAAATCTGGGGAATCAAAGTTTCAGCATTCGAGGTTTCCCAATGTAAAGGATTCGTGACAGTTGAAATCGCGATCCTGCGATTTCCAATCACACGGAGCGTGCGGTGACATAGTTGCGTGGGGCCTTGGAAGTGAGTGGAGTCTAGGTAGCATTTAATCGGATATTGGAACCTCGGCACTCGGGGTTTGAAATTACAAAGCATTGATACCGCGAGTAGTGATATCCCGAATTGATTGACCGTTGACCATCGGGGTTCGGGGGTTCGGCGTTTGTTTGCATGAGAATAGTGCTGTGAGTTTCGCGATATCACGAGGTCTGATTTCCCGAGAGAAGAAGGGGAGATCGCCGAGGAGTGACTGTGGGTAAAGAGAACTCCCGAGAGGAATTGGATGAGCTTTGACTCTTTGGGCCGACTTGAAAGAAGGTCCTGGTGATCGCGGCTTGCTGCTGAGGGCAAGTTGCGTCAGAGTGGTATCAGAGTGGGAGTATCTTTGCTTTTTGTAGCAGAGACAGAGAAGACATAATGCTGCCAAGAAGAGAGAGGCAGTCACCTGATCGTGAGGACAGGGATGCCCGAAGAAGAGGAAGGCCGACAGGGAATCCAGAAATGGAACGCCAAATGCGATATCTTCAAGAGAGGATGGAGGAGATGGAGACTGCACAGAGACACGGAGCTGGTGCAGTAGAGTTCAATGATTCCGAGGTTGAAGAGGAAGTTGGCCATGAGGCAGAAGAGGTCTCAGTAGAGGATGCCTCAACTGAGAGGTTGATTAGAGCCATTGCTAGAATGAGCTCGAAGACAAAGATGGACATTCCCATCTATGAGGGGAGTCTAGATGCGGAAGATTTGTTGGATTGGATCCGAGCACTCGACACATACTTCGATTACGAATATATCAAAGAGGACAAGAAGATAAGACATGCTGTCACAAAGTTGAAGGGGCATGCAGCCTTATGGTGGGATGAGTTGCAGGTAGATAGGCGCTGCAAAGGTAAACAAAAGATAAAGAGCTGGGATAGGATGATTGCCAAGATGAAGGCGAAGTTCATTCTGAGAGACTACCAGATCACTCTGTTCAGGGGCATGCAGAACCTAAAATAGAAGTTGATGACGGTGAAAGAGTACACTGAAGAATTTTATAGGCTCAACATTCGAGCTGGTCATCGGGAGAGTGATGACGAAAAGGTGGCAAGGTATTTGAATGGTATGAGGTATGACATTCAGGATGAGCTAAGCATGGTTACCATCCAGACAATTGAGGATGCATACCAGATGGATCTGAAAGCCGAAGAGAAGCTGAGCCACAAGCAGGGACAGCGAGGGCGAGGCAGGAGCCAGCCCCGAGGCAACCCGATTGCCCAAGAAATAACACAAAAGCCCAAGGAGGATTGGAAGAGGCCTCAGGGAAAAGCTGAGAGAGGTGGAACCTCACAGTAGAGGCAAAAATATGCTGATCCGAGAAGGAAGCAAGATGATCGGCAAGGGGAATATGATGATGCCAACGCATTTCCTCATACTCAAGGTAGAGGAAGAGGTTGAGGAGGAGTTATCACATGTTTTACGTGTGGTAAGGACAGACACAAAGCCATGGATTGTCCAGACAGGAGAATGGATAGAGGAAAAGCTCACGTTGCAGAGGCGCAGAGGCATGACGTGGAGGATGAAGATAGCGGAAATGGGAAGTCATTGACAGTGCACAAAGTTCTCTTGAAACCTGAGAAAGAGGTGGAGGACACAACGCAAAGATGTAGACTGTTCAGGACGAATTGTAAGACCAAGGGCTGGAAATGCAAGGTCATAGTTGACATTGGATGCGCGGACAATCTTGTCTCAACCGAGATGGTGGAAAAGTTGGAGTTGACAACCACTAAGCACCCGAGTCCATACAAAGTGTCATGGCTACAGAAAGGACACTGGGTAAGTGTCACAAAACAATGCTTAGTTGAATTTAAAATGGGTGAATATAGGGATAAAATTCTGTGTGATGTCATTCCCATGGATGTCTGTCATGTATTGTTGGGTAGACCATGGCAGTTTGATAGAAATGTTGTTCATGATGGGAAAATACACACACTGCTTCCGATAAAGGATAAGGAAGTAAAGCCAGAAGTGAGAAGCACGATACTTCTCATGAGTGGGAAAGAACTTCTCACGGAGCTAGAGAAGAATGAAGATCCACAATTATTTGATCTCAGGAAGCCAAGAATTGTCTTGACAAGCAGAAGAATAGATGACTTGCCAGAAGAGATTCAGGAACTATTGGGAGAGTTTGTTGATATCATCGTGGACGAACTACCTTGTTTGTTTCCACCGATGAGGAGTGTGAGTCACCACATTGACCTCATACCTGGAGCAAGTTTGCCGAATAAGGTAGCGTACAGGTTGACACCTCAGGAGAAAGAGGAGGTCAAAAGGCAGGTACAGGATATGATGGATAAGGGACTAGTCAGGGAGAGTCTTAGTCTATGTGTTGTTCCGACAGTACTAAGTCTGAAGAAGGATGGAGGCTGGAGAATGTGTACAGACTCCAGGGAAATAAACAAAATCACCATCAGGTATAGGTTTCCACTACCGAGAATGGATGACTTGATGGATTGCCTGAGTGGGGAAAATTACTTTTTGAAGATTGATCTCAAGAGCGGATATCATCAGATCCAGATGAGAGAGGGAGATGAATGGAAGACAACATTCAAAACAAATGAGGGTTTGTACAAATGGTTGGTCATGCCATTTGGGTTAACAAACGTGCCAAGCACATTCATGAGGCTGATGAATGAAGTATTGTGGGAATTCATCGGTAAGTTTGTGGTCGTATACTCGGACGACATGATGATTTTTAGCAAGACCAAGGCTGAACATATGAGCCATTTAGCCATTGTGATGAGAAGGCTACAACAGGAGAAGTTGTTGATCAATTTGAAGAAGTGTTCGTTCATGCAGACAGAACTCATTTATTTTGGTTTTGTAATCTCGGTGAATCAATTGAAGATGGATCCTGAGACGGTGGAAGTAATCAGGAATTGGCCATCACCGAGGAATGTTTTTGAGGTAAGAAGCTTTCATGGACTGGCTAGTTTCTACCGAAAGTTCATTCGAAATTTCAGTGGGATTAGCGCCGCAATGATGGATATAGTGAAGAAGCGGCACAAGACTTTTCATTTGATAGAAGAGGCTGAAAGGAGCTTCAATCTGTTGAAGTGAAAGATAACAAAGCAACCGATTTTGGTGTTTCCTGATTTTCAGAAAACCTTCCAAGTGAAGTGTGACACCAGTGGATATGATGTTGGAGGGGTATTGAGTCAGGATGACAGACCTGTAGCATATTTCAGCGAGAAACTGGATGATGCCAAGCTGGAATACTCCACGTATGACAAAGAGTTTTATGCCATCATATAGGCATTGAAGAAGTGGAGGCATTACTTGATACCCAAAGAATTCGTTTTGTACAACGATAACCATGCATTGCAGTTTATAAGTCAACAGGAGAAGTTGAACCAGAAGCATGTGAAATGGGTAGAGTACATGCAAAATTTCACGTTTGTGATCAAGCACATTTCAGGGAGAATAAGTTTCAAATTGTTTCTCTAATCGAGCCAGGATATTCCTGCATAGAGTGCAGTTGAATTCCTCCGCATAGAGTGCGTTGAGGAGGCTCTACAGTTAAACTCTTATTCTCCTCTGCCCAGAGTTGTGTTGGGTTATTCAAACTGTGCAGGTAAATTGCAGGTCGGATTGAATTCTCAGTAGCAAGTCTGAGAAGGGGAAGGCCGGGGTTGCTGTGACTGGGAGCGCACAGGACCTGGAATACTTCATCACTGTTGAGAGTCGTTGAAGGTCAAGCACAGGGAGGGTGTTCGAGGGATCTTTGAAGGAACCAGAGAAAATATCAGGAGGGATAGTTCCATGTAAATAGTGTGGGAACAGACCCAGGAGAAATTTCAAACAAGGCGGAGTTTGGAGCGAGAGGATTCCTCGAGAGGAAGAGAATTGACGACTTGAATTTTCTGGAGAGAATCGCGAAGTCCCAGGGATCGTCGGATCTGGGAGAAGTAGCGAGAGATTTAACCTCTGAATGCTGGGAGAACCCATTTGCCATCGCATATCGACATATCGGGGTTGGCGAGTGCAAGAGTTGCATGCACGTCGAAATCGCGAGTAGCGATTTCCCGATTTCATGGGAGTCGTCGATTGTTAGAAGGACAGGTGGCACGAATCCAGGGAATCGGGGTTTTGGCATTCGGGGTTTCCCAATGTAAAGGATTCGTGACAGTTGAAATCCTGATCTCGTGATTTTCGATCACACGGAGCGTGCGGTGACGTAGTCGTGTGGGGCCTTGGAAGTAAGTTGAGTCCACGTGGCATTTAATCGGGGATCGACACCTCGACACTCGGGGTTTGAAATTACAAAGCATTGATACCATGAGTAGCGATATCCCAAACTGATTGACCATTGACCATCGGGGTTCGGGGGTTCGGCGTTTGTTTGTACGAGAATAGTGTTGCGAGTCTCGCGATATCGCGAGGTCCGATTTCCTGAGAGAAGAAGGGGAGATCGCCGAGGAGTGACTGTGGGTAAAGAGAACTCCCGAGAGGAGTTGGAAGAGATTTGACTCTTCAGGCCGATGTGAAAGAAGGTCCTGGTGATCGCAGCTTGCTGCCGAGGGCAGGTTGCGTCACTAAGGTATTGTTTCTTGCACCAGAAGTAAATTAGATTTCTTCTATTTTATTAATGTCCCATTTCTTCTTTTCATCTAAATAATAATATCTTTTAATTTAACCTTTATCATTCCATTATTGTTATGTGGTGAACCAATATTGTACCTAAACTATCTTAGTGTAGACCCTTATTGTTCAAAGTGGGTGAAGTGAATGATTATTTTAGAAACTTGGTTTAGACATCCTCTTATGTTTAGGAAATGGTTAAAGTTTTTATTGATTATTACATTAGAGCATTGAAGTGCTTTTATTAATAATAATAAATCATTATTATTGTTACTGTGGGATGAGGAATTTTGTGTAAATATTGTTAAGAGGTACATAATCTGGTCCTTGAGATATTGTTATATATATATATATACAAATTGTTGGATATTGCTTTTAAATAGCACCCTTATAACAATTATGATATGGTAAGACACATTGATTGAGATAGTACTCTGATGACACTATAATTTAAAATTACACAACTAATTTGTTTTAAGGATTATTTAGATTGTACCTTATTGATAAATCACCTTTAGCCATGCTAAGTTGGGCTTGTGACAGATGAGTAAAACAGACCATAACTATCTACTAGCTTGACTTGACTATTGAGCGAGTTATTGGCGAAGTCGTTTCGCTTGTGCTTTTGTTGAGGGTGTTGGGGTTCCTTTAAATAATGTTATACTTGGTCTATAAACCTTATTGTGCGTGATCTTCTTGTGTCAGGTGAGATGTAGACACCTCCTTGTTCCTCAGAACAGTTGCCAACCATGAGACCTTAAATGGTCAAAATCGATGGGAACCTGGGCTTGAGCGTTGCTTATATGTCTTGGAGGTCCTAGCCATTGCAAGGTAGGAAGGATGGGTAGTCAGTCTTATTATTTGTCATTTGATTGTTGTTCTTTACTGGCAGATGTTGATGTGTATCTTAGATCTTTATGTTGATGTTGCAGTTTCATGAGTCATGATTCATCGTCATGTGGTGGCGCAGAGTATAATGTCTTGTTACCCTTGTACACACACACAAAAAAAAAAAATTGCACTTGTCATAAGAGGTTTGTCATCGTAATGAGGAGGATCATTACCCTCAACCTTATTGTTCATGCTAGATTTGTTTTGGACCTTTTAGACTCTGATAAATTTATGTGGGTGCATCATCCATCCATATTTCCCTTGAACCTTTTAAGTGGTTTCATGTGTACTTTGGGAATCAGTGTTATTCCAGAAATGGGCATAGATTTGAACAGATTGTCTACACTGCTAGAGAACCTCCTATGTCTCATCCTTTCCAAACTCCCCTTTAAATAGGTATTCCAATGTTTTTTTCTCTCTAAATGATGTAAATTCCTTTACAGAGAAATTCCCAATCTAGACCTCTCTCCATATTTTGCAACACCACAATATCTCTATCCTCCCACACTTGATTCCATATCCATGAAAACCTTAGAGAATAATATCCAACATATTGCAGTCACATCCATAATATCTAATGGTCATTCATCTCACCAATTACACCATAGGGTGGAGCCTTACTGTGACAAATTCAATGTCATGGTATTTTACGACCCAAAGCATATCGAATTGGTTGGAGTGCGTTTCTAGGAAGAAAGTCGAAATTCTCATTCTCAAATATTAATTACCGAGGGAAATCTTGGCCCTAGAGGCACTTTTCTCCTGCACTTGTCCCACTATGCTCCAACTCGACAACTATATTCTCACCCGTATTCCAACCCAATTCATCATATTTAAACATCTATTGTATTTCACCTTCATGTGCATGTAACTGACACATGACTCTTTAGCCATATTTATTTCATAGTTCCCTTTTCTGCTGAAAATTCTCTTACAAGACTATGTTGGCATGTCAGAACCTGTTATTTCTATTCATTTTCACTGCAACTACACAGAATGTAACAAGGAAACCTTACAAGAATTTTTGAATGAACACTACCAACAAAAATAAGTATAAATACATAATATGAATAATCTATCTCCTTCGTAGGTGGATTTTTTGGGATTTCCATAGAGGAGTATGGCTTCTTTTATATCATTGTTCAATGACACCAACAAGCCTTCTCAATTATCACTACCCTTAGTGGATCTCACTCAAGGTCATGATTTCAATGTGATGGATAGAAGCAATACTACAAACGTAGTAGTAATTCACTCACTTAGACTATATACTCTCTTACTCTCATAGTTCCCATTTCTTTTCCATTTCCCTAGGCCCTCCTGTGAGGGAGTCAGGCCCAATCCTGCTATGATACCATGTTGATTTTTCATAAGAGATTATATTGTATGTGACTATATTATTAAAATTATGATTTTTCCATATATATAGAACATATGGTGATCATCCATGAAAGGATGCGTCCCTTGGATAATAAATAACTACATATTTATTATATATATATATATTTATACTTTGCAATATAAATATCATGTCACATATTATATGATGTGTGTGTGTGTATATATATATATATATATGGAATAATGTATTCCCAATGTTTTTCGAACATCAACATGTATTGGTTCATCGAAATCATCTTTTGTTTTCACAATTTTAAATAAATTTTTGTAGCCTAGCTTAGGTCATTTTATTTTTTTTAAACCTAAATTATTTGGGCAAATTTTTAAGTTTGGTGGTTTACCAAGCCTATCTTTTTACTGAGCCTATTTTTTTTACTGAACCTAGACATTTCTTCCAAATCTAATAACTTTTGATCTGACAATCCTATTTAGGTAAAATGTTTTCCTAAGGGTTGATTTATCCATCGTCTACAAAACCAGTCTCCTTCCCTCCTCTTTGAAGCCATATAGATCATACATTTAGATTTTTCATTGTATGACCGTTATTTTTTTTCTTATATCTACTTCAACGTGTCAATTTACTCTTCTTAGAGGGCCAGTTTGTGTGTTTTCAGGGCCAATTTCTCCTTGGCTACAATGATTTGTCTAATTAAAGGATCAATTTTTCTTTGAGGGAAATTTCTCCTCTTTTTTGTTCAATGATATGTCCATTGATTGGTTGAATTTTTCTATTTGCGTGTTTTCATTCAAATAAAGGGTCTTTGTAAATGAACAAACATTTTTTTCTGATATCCTCTCATTTTTCTCTCAAACCAAGTATGACCAAACCTGTGTACGGCCAAATATGCCTTCATTGAATCCCTCTATGCACACAAAGGAGCATATGGTTGTGTTATTTCCCTGATAAGGGGGATTTCACTTAACCATGGTTTTTTAGTAGTTTTTTAATTTATTTTCAAGGGTTTCTCTCTACTGGAGGACCAATATATTGATTGCAATGCCATTTTTGTTTTATCAAAGGGTCATTCTGGCTATTTTAGGGAGAAATTTTCCTATTATAAGTTTATTTCATCAAATACGAGGTTTTAGTCAATGTTATCCTCTTGTGCATATGAGAAAGTCTTTATATCCTCAAATTGGCTTCCACATGCACTGTACAACCTCAATTTCAACTGATTTTTTTCTCTGTGTGTGTTTTAGGTCTTCTACATTTGGTTATTTCTCTCGACATAGAAAGAAAGGGTTTGCTACATATCTACAACCTTTCCATTCATACCTATATTTTCACAAGTATATATTCAAGATATTTTATTTGGTTTGTGTTATTTTTCTTGCATTTATTTTTGTCTCTCATACTTGATCATCTTAACTTCATAGGTTTCTTCAGTTTATGNTTTTTTTTACTGAACCTAGACATTTCTTCCAAATCTAATAACTTTTGATCTGAGAATCCTATTTGGGTAAAATGTTTTCCTAAGGGTTGATTTATCCATCATGTACAAAACCAGTCTCCTTCCCTCCTCTTTGAAGCTATATAGATCATACATTTAGATTTTTCATTGTATGATCGTTATTTTTTTTCTTATATCTACTTTAACATGCCAATTTACTCTTCTTAGAGGGCCAATTTGTGTGTTTTGAGGGCCAATTTCTCCTTGGCTACAACGATTTGTCTAATTAGAGGGTCAATTTTTCTTTCAGGGGAAATTTCTCGTCTTTTTTGTTCAATGATATGTCCATTGATTGGTTGAATTTTTCTATTTTCGTGTTTTCATTCAAATAAAGGGTCTTTGTATGTGAACAATCATTTTTTCCTGATATCCTCTCATTTTTCTCTCAAACCAAGTATGACCAAACCTCTGTACGACCAAATATGCCTTCATTGAATCCCTCTATGCAACCAAAGGAGCATATGGTTGTGTTATTTCCCTGATAAGGCATGCCGATCAATCTCCTTTATGTTTATCATGCTTGTTAAAAAGGTTATAAGTTTGAAGCATGACCTAATTAATATGTTCTAAAATATATCAAAAACAATTTCAAAATTGTTTCATCAGGTCCGGTTGATCATGAAACAAGTTTTCTTAAGTTCATTAGCCTTACTTCATTTAGCAAATAACCATTATATTCTTGTGTTGTAGATGCTTATGAAAAAATTGAGTTGTGGAAAGAGAGTTTAGGTCATTCGAACTAAGGTAAATGGAAATTTTATCTAAAATCGTACACGACTTGCATACAATTTATTCCACTAAAGGTGTTTGTTAAGGTTTTGTCCTTGGTAAACATCACATGGAAATTTTTGATAAGGATAAGTCATTGTGTGCCCAAGAATAGTTGCAACTACTTCACAATGGCGTATGTTGTTCTCTTGAGACTCCTTCATTATCAAGTGTTTTCTACTTCATTTCCTTTATCGACGATTACAACAGGGAGACATGGGATTATTTATTGAAGCATACACGTGAATATTATGTTGTTTTCCAATAATTTAAAGCCTTAGTTGAAAAAGAATCTAGTAAATGCATCAAGAATCGTAAAACTGACAATGCATGGGATTACATTAAGCATGGATTTGCAACATATTTATTCAAGAATGAAATATAGTATTAAAGGATAGTTCCTTACACACCCCAATAAAATGAGGTCGCCGAAAGGAAAAATTGGACCTTGGTTGAAATGGCTAGATCTATGATTTATTTAGAAGGACTACATAAAATGTTTTGTGTTGAAGATATTTTTTGTGCTAACCATATTTTGAACAAGGTTCCTATTAAGGAATATTTACAGGTTATGCTCGAAGAAAAGTGGAGTGGAATATGACCACATAATAGAAATTTAAGGATATTTGGTAGTGATTTTTGGCACATATCCTAGATGAAAAAGATAAGAAGTTGGAGCCCAAATATAAAAAGTAAATATTTGTTGGTTGTAGTGAGGATTATAAAGTTTATAGGTTGTTTTATCCATACAAACAAGATGTGTTAAAAACCAAATATCAATATAGCATAGAAAAACCTCAGAAAAGGTACTCAACGCCTTGAAAAAGAGATAATTTCAGATAATAAGCCTCTT